>JAVSBS010000692.1:0-54541 GCA_033124195.1 Coracias cyanogaster | reverse complement strand
GACTATTTTTGGAAGGCATAATCAGTGGAGTACTCCAGATGATAATTAAGGAATGATTATTGCACTGTGTTGCTCTGACTCCTTCACTTTTAGTTTAGTTGCTTTCCATTTCTACTGTGAAGGAGGCACTTCAGGGAGCCAGTGCTACGGCATCAGACATCTGTGACTTCCTTTCAGGAGGAAACTTGACAGATGATACTGTGCAGTCCTCTGCTCTGCAGAGCATCTCAGAACCTTGTAGGAGAGGTATGGCAGAGCAGGTACTATTAATATTTGGTGACATGTGCACCTTGCAGTTATCCTTTTGTCAGAGCCCAGAACGTTGATTCATGATGTTTCAAATGCTGTTGCAATTGATTGTTTGAATGAAAGGGGTGCTAGAGTGGCAAGGTCATGTTATTTTAACAAGTAGTCATGCAGTATGTCGGGATTAGTATGCACCTGTGCTTGCTGACATGATTAGCAATGAGTTAAAAAACAAGTTTGTCAAACGACTTAACAAAATACATTTGGAACTTTAGTTTTCTTAAAACCTCTATGCACTAGAAGATTGTACTGTACTACAGTTAGAGTGAGAGTGACTGCCCCATTTTTTTCTTCCAACCAACCAGATATGTTTGTGCGCACATACTCATATATCCTGCCTGGGGAAGAATGTATGGTATAAAGCATGTTTTATACCTGCATAATTGTGGCCATTTTTTGATTTTGGAGTAGTGTATCAGTGAAAGTGATGTTTTGTGACTAGAGAAGTCTTACCAGGCCCAGTTGGTACCTGTAGACTGATGTGTTTACAAAAGAACTTCCCCTAGCACTTCTGCTGCAAGTTTCCTTTAATGTTTCACAGATGGATAGTGCTTAATGCAAGGATCTCAATTATGTTGTCCCTGGTGTATGTCTTACTTATGTGTTGAAAATAGGACATTAGAGCATTAGAGTTTGTCTCCTGAGAATTACAGATCATTCTTTTAGTGGAGGAAATGAGCTATACTGCTCCGCCCCCTTGCATTAGATGTTTATTTGTTGTTTCAGGTAGGTTAGACTGTATCTCTGTATTGTTATAACTGCTGTTCACATTTTTGAAAAAATGATTTGATTCAATATTTCATTATTCAGAAAAAGTTTAAAGTATCTTCCTCTTTAGAGGAAAAGCCTAGGCAGATAAACATGGCACTTGCGTTTTGTACCATTGTTATATTAATGCTTTAATATGTATTGTTGGTAGGGTGCTAGCTTTACTGCTTCTGTCATCCATGATCTTGAAGTTGAGAATCGTTGTTTTATTTTTATGGAAAACCTATTATGAGCTTATATAATACTACATTTTTAATCAGCAGTATTTCAGATGATACTCCAGCTCAGCAGTAAGAGCTTGCTGTGGCTCAACTGATATTTTCCCAAAGCATATATTAATGCATCTACTTACTCAAAGTTGCTGTCACACTAAGAAGCATAATTGCAGACTGCGTGGAGACTCTTGATAAGAAAATGGGAAAAAAATGTATCAGCAAGATCAAAGAAGCACCTGAAGTTAATTATAAATTATCACTGAAGTGTAGCCATCAAAATGCTTTAATTATTGCTTCAGGTTCAAAAAACCCAGTACAATGTTGCCTATTGGTTAACTTTACACCAGAATCCTTCCATTGTATTGATTTACACCTAGGATATCAGAAAGATGAATGATTTCTAGCCTAAAAGAAAGACATTGGATGTCATTGGTCAATGGTTTCTACTGCGCAGAAAGGTTATACATTTTCAGATACTCTTTGCATCACTGGTGCCTTTTACAATGAGGGTGGTTAGAGGAACCCCATTGAAATAGGATGTATGGTTGATGGGTAAAACCGAATTACACTGTTCAACCCATGCCGAGATCAGGAGGGTACATAAAACCTGATAATGAAGTTTGTTTCAAAGCTGAAGCCTATCAGAGAACAAGTGTCTGCCAGTCCTTGTTCCCTGTGTCTTGTTACTTGCAACCAAAGGTACATAGTGATAGCCAGACTCCAGTGAGGGTAGAGACCTAAATCACAAGACAGCCTTAGGTCAGGGGTTAGCATTTGCTGTCTGATGCTACAGGACCATCTGTAATGTAATTTGGACAGCTCATGGATTAATAAGGATTGGTGTTAATGGGGGAGAAATTTTACAGTTTTGTTTTGTAAGAGATTAATTCTTTGTCCATGAGTGATGCTGTTATCCACAAAGGCCCAGTAGAAAGTTGAATAAATTCAAGCATTCTGCTTTAGGAACTAAGTTATCAAAAATACAGGTATTTGATAACTTTTCATCACCTACATTAAGGTGATTTGAAAAGTATGGGTTTGTGCTCATGCTAAACAAATTATTCATAGGGAATAGTTCAGCTGATGAATATGGGATTTTTTTTTTCTTGCTTAGGCATCTGGAAACAGGTTATAATTCAAGACAGGTGAAAAATTTTTAAGAAATCAAAAGGCCATTTGCTCTGTTTTATACCACTGGTTTGTCTGTAAGATTTCAGTGTAACTTGCATTTTGATTAAAATACAATCTTCCACATTCATTGCACATGGAAAAAAAGTGAATAGGGAAGCAAGGGTGAATAATAAATGTGTAACAAACATCTGGAATCTGAGCTTCATTTTGATAAAACATACTGTGTCCAATCTGTTAAAAACAGTTTGTGAATTACCTTATACATTGATTTAGAAAAGCTCAAAAAATTGACTTAATCCAGATGTGCTGGTGTCATTCCAAGCAGAAGCTGATCATGTTTTCTAAGAGATACTAGACACCCCAGAGTTTCTGGAGGAAATGTGGAGCTCTGCTTCTTTAGCATTACCGTTAGAAAATTTTTCCCAATATTCAATGTCAGTCTTTTGCGTACAAATTTTAGCTCATTAGTTTATTTTTGCAGCAGGTTCTTGTATATTTGAAGATTGTTATCATACATTGTTTAAACTTTTGTTCTGTAGGCTAGATGGTAATAGTTCTTCCAGGCTTTCCTTACAGAACCTGATCTGTAGATGTCCGTTGTCCATGCCACCATCTGCTTCACCCCTGATGGATCTGCCTGAAAATTACTATCAGTAAAGAACAAATTATGGACTTCTGTGTCTGCAAAATGAAAGAAATTTGACCATTTGATAATTTTCACAACTGTATGCTTCACAACAGTAATTATTTTTTTAAACTTGAAAAAAATGATATGCTTTGTAAAGAAATTTCTACGTGAAAGGGGAAATAAACTCTCAAATTGTACGTCTGTGGCAAAATTGGGGGCCAGCTTCTTTATTCACTATCAAATCAAGCTGTATAATGTGTCTTGGGCTCTTACAGTAATAAGATTACTGTAAATAGATGTAGAATATTCAATAGGTTAGCAACATGAATAAATATAAATAGCTGTACCAGAATGTGATTACTTTTGTGTAATCTTTGATCTCTCTTTGGTTGTCCCTTTATTATCCCTTTACACTATCTGAATATAATAAAGCTTGTGTACTACCATGAAAAAATCAGATGTGGAAGCACAGTTGGTTTGTAGATTTGCAAGTGTCTATGTAAACAATACATTTAAACCGTTCATATAATAAATAGTGCTCCCATATGTCATTGGTAGTAAGCTACTTCCAAATGCATGCGTGCAGAGTACAACTGGCAACACAGCATGCTTTAGGGGGTGGCTAGATTGTCTAAAATGTGTTCTTTTTTGGGCTAATACTTCTGAGATTTTGACTTATCACTGTCTCTTCAAGTCCGGATCTTATATTTACAGCTCAAGCAGTTCCAGATAGTGATGTACAGTATCATTATGTTGTGCCATAATATTCATAGCAACCAACTGACAAGGGATCGTGCATCAGATTAGAGCCATATTGTAATAAAAAATTGACCAATATACAATAATAATTCTAATAGCTGAGCTCAGTTTTTGTTTCATTTGACTGATATTGCTAATAGAGGAAGACATCCTTTTATTTCTCTGCAACTAGTCATAAACATTTCTTTAAAGTGTGATAATTCTGTTCCTTGCTCCTTGCTTTGATTTTTGTTTCTGGCTGTCGCTTGAAACAGCGGTGGGTATAAATCTGCCGAGTGCCCACCTGCTAGTTTAATGGATCGTTTTTAGAGTTGTCACTAGCAGATGCCAAGCTAGTCAACTGCAGAAGTGCTGCAGGTAGGAAAGAGGTACCTACTGCAAAAGAAGCTGGTTTGACTACAGTAGATGTGAAAACTGATAGCTCCTAAAGTATATGGATCTTGAGTTATCTCTAATTTACTCTAGCATAAAATGAAGTAACTTCAGCAAAATCAACAGTAGTACTCCGGTGTCAAATCAAAATGAATGCAATGAGAATCCCTCAACAATACTTTTCCCCCATCTTAAATCCCTGGTGGCCATCCTGAACAAAACTTCCAGTGGAAGCTCAGTCCATTAATATTTTAAATAGAAAATGTACTGGAATCTGCCTGACTTCCCATCCCAGACTAGGGTGGAAGGACAAAAAGTAAATTAATCAGCTGTATGTTAATTTATTTACAATAAATGCTCAACTTTGTGTATTCCTGTATTTGAAAACTAAGCAAAAAATGTCCCGAGGAATGTTTTTAATCTTCCGTTGTGGTTTAAGCCAAGCTGGCAACAAAGCACCATATGGAGCTCCTCGCTCACTCCCTGTGGTGTGATGGGGAGGAGAAAATCTAACAAAAGACTTGTGGGATGAGACAAGGACAGAGAGGGCTCACTCCCCAGTTAAGGTCATGGGCAAAAACCATGCTTGCCTTGGGGAAAAAAACCAATTAAATGTATTACCAGTGAAATCACAGTAGGATAACAAGAAATAAAACCAAATCTTAAAGACACCTTCCTCCATCCCGCTCTTCTTCCCAGGTTCAGCTCTACTCCTTATTTCTCTACCTTTTACCCTCTAAGGGCATGGAGAATCGGGTTTGCAGTCAGTTCATCACATGTTGTTTCTGATGCTCCTTCCTCCTCTGGGGGAGGACTCCTCACACTCTTCCCATGCTCCAGCGTAGGGTCTCTCCCTTGGGAGACACTCCTCCGTGAAATTCTCCTACGTGGTCCTTCCCAGTCCTTCATGCACTCCTCCAGCATGAGTCCCTTCCATAGGGTGTGGGTGTAGTCCTTCAGGAACAGACTGCTCCAGCACAGGCTTCCCACAGAGTCACAGCCTTCTTTGGGCACAGCCACCTGCTGTAGTGTGGGGTCTTCCACAGGCTGCAGATGGAGATCTGCTGCACGGTTAACCTTCATGGGCTGCAGGGGGACAACCTGACTCACCATGGTCTTCACTATGGGCTGCAGGGGAATCTCTGATCTGGTGGCTGAAGCACCTTCTTCCCCTCCTTCAATGGCCCTGGTGTCTGCATAGGTGTTTCTCTCATGCTACTCGTCTCTCTGTTGTAGCTCTTCTGGAAATTATTTTTTTCCTTTCTTAAATATGTCATCACAGGTGCTGCCACCATCACTGATTGGCTCAGCCTTGGCCAGAGGCAGGTCCGACTTAGAGCCAGGCAAGCTTCTAGCAGCTTCTCACAGAAGCTGTCCCTATAGCCCCTGCCCCGCTACCAAAACTCCACCACACAAACACAACAATTTCCCAGCTATAATTGTCCATGATTTTAGGAACACCAGTCATACATGCACGTAGTCCACTTCCCTTTAAAGCAGTCTGTTTTAACACAGTAAAGTGTTTTTTTACCCCAAGAGTGGGGGAAAAAAGAAAAGATTTCTTAAATTCTTGAAAAGTCACCTTCAGTTTTCACTTACTCACCTGGCTTTAAGAAAGGTTGTGGTGGAGCTTTTTGTATTGGGACCTACTGTTTTCTAAATACTTTTAAAGTCCGTGTACTTTAGGTATTAAGTTACTTCACACTTTCCTGTAGTAGTCATAGTTGGTGTTGTCCAGATCAGTAGAATCGCAAAGACTTTCAAGACCCTTTAGATCTTTGCTGTGACTTTACTCAAATCGGTGAGCACTGAGGAGCACAGATTCATAATGCACCACATACTGGACCGCTACCTATGAAATATTTATCGAGTTAATTCCAAACTGTATAAATAAATGGCACTGTTGAAATAATTTTAAAGTTTTTATCCTTTATCTGCATCTTCCTTGGATGTGGAAAACTTAGCCTTCCATAGTCTGAATTGTTCACAAAGCATGAATAATAGAACAAGTTAACCTTGCCCAGTATTGCAGTTGTTCAGTCATATGATTCTAACACTAAGTACAGTTACGTAGAAATCAGTTTTTGAAGAACAATAGCTGCTAGTGATCTATATTAAGGATTTCCAGAGTTTACCTGAAATTATTTAGATTCAGTTAGCATATAAAATGAGAAATTGTTTTGATTTTGAATTTTAAGTCATGGTATAGTTGAGATTGGTTTGTAAACTGTGACTCCTCCCAGCCTACCTGATGCAGTCACAACATCAGATAGACGGAGGCAGGCTCTGCTTCTACTCTGGATACATAAATGTTACTGCCATTGGCAAGACTGAAGCCCTGAATTGCTTTTAAATACTCCAGAAAGCAAAAGCTACTTACTACACTTAACTACTGTGTACAGTCAGTGCATCCTCATGCTAAGCTGATGACACTTACCTGCCAGTACAAAGTCAGTTAACCAGCTCTCAAGATATCACAGGCATGGCAGGAATATTAGTATACTTCAGAACTGGAAGGGACCTGAATGAATGTGGTTATTAGTAAATGCTTAAATTGTTACGCATTCAAAATCAGTTTTACATGGGTTTATGCCACTGCAAGGTTGTAGCTATACATTAATAGCAAGTAGTATGTCCAGGTTTATGATGTCAGTGCAAATCCGGGAAGACTACATTGAGGTGATGAAAGAATCCATCGTTCAATGAAATTTATGGAGAGTGGGTTTTGAAGTATTTAAATGAAAAGTGGTACTATGGTCACAGCCTCCAAGCGACTGGAAGATACATTGTTAACATAGTGGGATTACCAAACAAAGACAGTGAGGAAGGAGGATAATCAGTGGTGCAGGGAGCTGGAGACAGGACTCAGCCTCTTCATTTCCCCAGTAACTGGAGAAATCAGTAACTTGTTACAGGAAGGTCAAGGAAAATTATTTATGAGAGAATCTTGAAGGACTGTGGAGAGTCAGTAGAAATAGGACAGTGATTCAGGCTCTCAAGGTCAGGTAAAAACATTGCTGATAATCATGATGTCTAGTTTAGGAGAGGGAAGTGGCAGCTGACTAGAGTAAGTGCCAAATACAGCTTATTATATATATGTGTGTGTGAACAGAAAGTGTAGGATATAGCAAGTTCTTGCTTGCTTCAAATGGCGTGCGTGTTCACAGTAATTAAAAAAACCAACTCTTTTATTTTTCTCAGGTGCCATCTTTGCTTTCATTGCTAAGGATACAACAAATGAATCCTAATTAGAATCTTAATTGAACAATCAAAAAAGTAATCAATATTAAACCAAGTGCTCTTAATGGTGATCTGTCACTTTTCTTTTTAGGAAGTTGCCAAAGTCATATCTTCAAATGCTTCTTTTAAATTGTGTTTTACAAAGATCTTTCAGATGGATTTTAAATCAGCACCTGCTGGAGTGTCTGTGTCCTTCATCAGAAGTTAGTAGCCTTATTAGTACTCAGAACCCCCAGATTACTAGGGTGACATCTAGTAAATAAATAAGAACTGCAGAGCTGAAGCATGTTATTTAAATATTTTAAAAACCCTACACTCTCAGCTAAATCCCGAACTTTCTATGGGCCACAGTTTCAGCAGGAATATATGTATCAGCTGATTTGTACTAGCTAAGATCTCATGCTTACAGGTGGAGGCACATTAGGAGTTTTCCAGTTTTGCTCTAAATAGTTTACACAAGCATGTGAAGAAAAGATGATAGGAAAAATAGTGTAATAATCAAGATTTGAAAGACTGATGCTGAAAATCTGAACAGCAGTGTCAGCTAACAATCAGTATGAAAAAGTGGTGTATTGAAAGCTGCCCATTGCCAGGACAAATCCTTTAGTATTATAGATGGAAACCATTAACCAATGTGTTGTGAAGAAAAGAAACAACACCACTCTGCCCTGTTACACTTTTTCAAAGCTGCCATTTTGAACTTGATGTTAGATCTGTGAGTCTTTCTTTGCTGCAGCTGTAGTTCAAGTAATTTCAGATTGGTTCTAGTTATTCAGAACTGATTTCTCTGTGTGTGTGCATCATAAATCACTGCAGTTTTAAATGTTATAAGAGGAAAATTTTTTCTTATACAGCCAAGATCATCTTCCTGTCCTCTATTAAGTAATCACATAAATCAAGTAAATATTCAGTCAAGTAAATTAATATTTGAAAGAACAGGTGTCCCTTTCATTAAAATATGACAAAGTATTAATCTGACTTTTAATTATGTAGGGCCCTGAAGTTAGTAGCTGTAACTTACAGGACTAAAACCTTCTGCCAACTTTAAATCTGCAATATAAACCAGTTTCCTTCATTCACTAAGTTTCTTAGGATGGGAGGAATAGCATGTTCCTAACAGCGGTTCCTAACAGCATGTTCCCCAAATGTCCTGACTCTGATTTTGAGATGATCCATAATATGCTTCTCTTATCCAAAGCGGGTTTGAGATGATGATGACTTGAGAATGAGATTAACATTGAGATTTCTGTGCTATAGTGTGGCATTTTGTTAATGCAGTACTTCTGTTCTTTGGTTAAAACCATGAAAGAGACCTGTTTCTTACAGAACTTGTTTGTAGTGTGATTTGACCTAGAGGATTGCTAGTGAAGAGTTACACGGTATGTTCTTTGGGACCTTAACTGATTAAATTGTTTAACTTTGCAAAAATGTAGTGAGTTTTATAAAATGAATTATTAAATGTGTAATCTAAGAAGAAATAAAAAACCAAATAGTTTTCCTTTTTTAAATAGAAAAGGCTCACTTCCTCAAGGGACAGTGAGGATGACAGTCTGCAAAAGCTTTCAGTATGTTTAGAGAAATTGGAAAACAAAGATGATTTAATTCACATATGGTGAAAGTAATGGAGATGTGGTAGACATCTGGAAGGAAAGAATGGCACATGCTCAAAATTCTGCTGCTACATCAAGCAAAACCTGTGTACAGGGAAATCAGAAGTTGAATTGGTCTTTGAATGAAAATTGTACGTTGTATAGTAGAAGTAATTTTGGAAAATGCCTTTTCATTTACTTAATAGGGCTATAGTTGATGTGCGTAAACTGTATGCAGCAGTAATATTCAGGGAGACTATATGGAATTATTTACCTATATATGTTAAGTTTTGCTTGATTATGGTTTGTTACTGATACCCGTTTATAGCGTCCTGTGCACTGTATGTAAGTATTCTAATATAAACATATTTGGTAGTGTGTGTTAGATTTTTGGCCAGCTGAAACTTGGGAAGTGTAGTATGTTAGTCTTCCTTGCCATTTTAACTTAGTTGAGGCATCTGCGATAGAAAAAGTGAAGGACCTGGAGCTTTGCATCTTGTCAGAGTGAGAAATACAAGGTAACAAAGGTTATGCATTTTGATTGCAGATTAGGAGGATGATGGGAACCAGATGTAAGGCACAAAGACCAATGTAAGAAAAGTGAAAGATGAATTATTCAATGCCAGTAAAGGCCGAGAGGAGTAGCAAAAGTGAAATGGTGAGAAAACAGATCATACAAATTGACACTGAAATCCAGTCGGTCAGTGGCCGAGCAAAGCTGCACACAGCAGGTTTCTGAGCTTGGACTCTGCAGTGGGATTCTAATGCACCATGAAGGGAACACTTTGTTGAATCAAGCATTTTATTTTTAATCAGAATGTGATCTGACAAACTTTCATCTGATTAGACTGTGACATCTGGCAGAAGGTTGTGTGTGGCATGATACCTAGCTCCAGTGCTGCTTTGTTAATCACAAATGAACATGGGGATGGGATGGTGGAACAAAACCTCATGCTTTTTCTACTGCAGACAAAATGTGGATTTTTATGAATTTGGTTGGGTTTTTTTTTTTGCTACATGCTTCCTATTACCTCATACCTCGTAGCATACAGATGATCTTGTCAGGTGGAATAATAGTGAACTGTGATGTCTGTCCAGCTTAATCTGTTATTGAATGTAATTAATTCTGAAGTTCCTGACTTCTGAAAGATTCTTGCTGTTAGGCCTGGAAGACTGACATTTGAAGCCAGCCTAAATATGGGTTATGGAGGATGGAAATGTGCATTAAAATGTAAAAATGCTATATAAGAGAGTGTAGAAAGAAAGATATTTTTAAAAATCTTGAACATGTTCAAGATTTGAGAATTGGTGTGAGTTTATACATCTTTTGAGCGTTTTAGCAACCTGACTGACGTAGAACAAATGCCTTATGAATCAGGATTTTGGCAAGACACATCTGTAATCCACTGGAATGTGACCACAAAATATGAACAACAGAAGCTATAGGTGCCAGTCTTTTTCTTATCTTTCTGTCTTCTTCACTGTATATTTTTTCTTCCGAGTATCATGTTACATACTATCAGAATCTGATCTTGTTTTCCATTTTTGAAACTTGATGCCAGTCAGATTTTTTGTCAGGCGAAGGGGGAGGCAAGACAAGGATCCTGGTTTGAGAAATAGGTTTGAGAATACGTTTCTGATAATGGAAAAGCATCTTAAAGCATAGGAGTGCTAAGTTGGCTGCTCAGTGTCACTACAACAAAAGCTGCTATTAATGTTTTCACTTCTTATCAAGGCATGCAAGAACATCCTTTCATTTCCAAAGTGCGTGTAGCAGGAAACAGGAGAAAAGGCTGAAAGACGTGCAGGCCTTTAAAAATGTGCAGCATTAGGATGTAGAATGTCTCTGGGAATTAAAGGAAGAGCAGTAAGCATAGCACTGGTTCAAGAAGTTTGCTCTGGTGGCAGATGAAAAGTGCTCTAATACAGTGCTACGTGCAGCTCTCTGGTCTGTTCCATTCCCCAGCACTGGGACTGTTGTCTAGCTGGCTCCCTCCTTACCTCACAAATCTTGGCTGAAACACCTGTGTTTGCTTCTGCATGCATGTGGGTCTGGAGAGGGGGACCTATGGTACGGATAAATGGCTTTGCTCTACTTTATTGCCTCTTTGAAGGACAGGTGGCATTGGCAGCCTATGGGGATAGTAGTTGCTGGAATATCAATTAACACTGGTTTTCAGCATTTTGGTCAGCTGATTTTGCTCCCTCTAGGAGCAGAGAGGAAAATGGTACTGAGCCCTATGCCCAAAGGTAGCAAGCTATATGAGCTGCTGAAATCTTGCAGGAGCAATTTATTTTCTGAGAGGCACATGTTTGATAAACTTGTGCCTTTTGTTATGTCTTACAGCTGAAATCCTTTAAATCACTTTGTATCAGCTACCCATTCACATTCAGTTATATGCTACATGTGCCTCATATTCTTATGATTTGTTTATTGCTTATTCTTATGTGTTATGCTAACTGTAAGTTTACCTCTTTATTTTTCAAGTGGTTTGGCAGTTAATATGCTACCATACTTATGAGAGATTATTTTCATTAAGAAATATTTATAGCAAACTCTATATTCTGCTATATCGTATTGAACAAATATTTACTTTGTTTAAATTCTGTTTGGAATACATTCACTAGGACAGCAATTGGAGAGTAAAGAAATGCATCTGGGGAAATAAAGAACTAAAATCTACAAAGCTGACAGTAGTACACACCTAATAGCTATTGCAGTTTTGACAATGGACAGTAAAGTCACTAAGCATGAGAAATAGTGTGTCCTTTGCTATCCATTCATCCATTTGTCTTACTACTCTGTGTGCAGCTATGAAAGGAAGAAATTTTTGTTTTCACTTGAACTTTTAAGAGTCCTGATACATGAAAGCAAATGGTATCATGGTAACAGTTATTGTAGCCTGTTATGATCCAATAGAATGTTTATAAAGTAGTCTATTTATCATTTTCTTTATGAAACCAGTTGTTTTAGCATGTGTTTATTCTTCATGTATGGAAAAAGAGAAGTGTCTTGTACTGAAGTAGAATTGGGTAACAGTGTCAGTTCATGCCTGATCAACAACACAAGAATTGTTGGACTTTCCCTTTTTTCAAGACACAGACCTAAGCTTATCCACAGAATTTTGAAACTGTACAGACCACAGACACAGACCTTGATGCTTGTTAGATTTTTCTCCCCTTTGTTCTCTCTTCTGAGCCAAGAGAGATCCTAGTTGCATGCTTAGTGTATTTTTAATGCTGCAGTTGTATTGCCTAACTGAAGAGAAAAAATCTAGGAATGCATTATTAGGAGATATGCTAGACTGAGCAGTAATTTAAGGATATATGAAACCGCCTCACTTATTTGCCCCTTTCCCCCGGTCTTTCCAGTAGTAGGTTGGTATCGTGTTTTTTGCATTATATAGTGTTGTGACATTCAAGCTCACTCAATGCTGAAATCCTATTAGGAGTTTTGTCTCAGTGGTAGCTTGCTTATCAAAATCGCTAAGGAGCTGTTAATGCCATCACAGCAGAAAACATAGTGTGTGGGGGGTCCATGCCACACTTAGTTCAGTTTGCTTGGTGTGAATTGATTTCCCTTCAAACTATGGCAGTTAATTTTACGACTAAATAGCTATCTCAGGCAATACTACTCAATCATCTTTACAGGAATTCTGAGACACATTCAGCGTATACCTACTCTATCCAAACAACCTTTAAAGGGATGAATTTTATGCTAATGAATCATCTGATGAAACGGTTCCTAGAGGAGATCTTTTTACTAGAAAAACTAGATTTGCAAAATAGTGCAAGGCGTTAACTGTGCAGAGCAGCAGGCTGAATTCAGGCTGGAGAGCACGGTCACTTCTCCAGATGTTCCTGCCTAAAGCCATGAAATCCCAAGAGGCAGCTAGAACTGGCCTTTTCTTTCTAGCCAGTAGGAGAGGGGCCAGAGGAACTACAGTACTGATTTTTTTTTCTCCTTGTCATACAAGCTGTAGAGGCCTTTTATTTTAAGGTTATTTTTGGTGTTTATTTCTTCTCTGCACTAACAAGAAAGTGAAGCAGGTGGGTGTCTGTTGTTTTGGTTTTTTTTAAAGTACATATCTTGCACGTATCTATGCCAGCTTCATGGAGGTAATTTTGAAAAAGCTTTGTCTTACAAAGCAAGTCTCTTCAAGCATAAATTGATGCCAGATACACTCAGGTGAAACAGTCACAGATATTCATGACACGACAGTCTCTTGAAGGGATCAAAGCAGTTTTTAACCATCGGTGAAGCTAGTGGAGTTTTTTTTACTGAGTCTTGAGCAGTGTAAGCTAATGTATCTTTTGAAAACTTAAGTGATTGTGCTACTATGAGGTGATTTTTGATTTTTCAGGACTTCTGTATTGAAAAAATAAACAAAAAAACCCCCTCCAAACCAAAACAAAAAAAATCTAAACCCCCAACCCCAGACCTTTTCTCTCTTGCTAATCTTGTTATTACTTGTTAATAGTATTCAAATAAGGAAGCATTGCTTGGATGAAATTTGAATGAGATCTGGCCACCAAATAAATATATCTGATATGTTAATTATTCATCTTCATTCTTCTTTGTTCTATGGTGCTTTTATTTACTTATGGTGAAATTCATTGTTTACTTAATGTATTTTTTTTCCAGCTGTATTAGTTGGCTTAGTGAAAGATACTCTGTTTTTCCTGATCCATCATTTCTCCCTCTGAACTTACTTTTTAAGTTCAGTTAGCTTAGAGATACCTGGAGAGAACAATCTGTACTAGCCTAAGAAAACTCTGAATCTGTGGGGTGCATTGCCCTCTCGATGTACCTGTCACTCCTCACTGACTGTAGGGGAAGTACTGAGGAGTGACTTTCCTTCCTGAACTTAGGGGACAGGAATCCCCTCCATAGTGTTAGATAAATGAAGCTTCTCTACAGAGTGGTTTTATGCTAGAAAGAACAGCAACAAATTTTAAACAGCATGTTTTTGAGGCCTGAATCCTTACAGTTTAAGACTTCATTTTTCAGAAATGACTGTTTATTCTAGTGTGTGATTGTTCATACTAAAAAACATGAAGGAAAAGCATTAAGCACCTACCTTTGGAAATCAAACCATCATAGGGGTTTTTCAAGTTAGTCATCCAAATTCACGAATCGTTGCTGATAAGGAGACACTCTGTTACTCTGTTCTATTTCAGTTATTCAGGACTTAAATAATTAAATCTCAGATACCCCAGCAGGTACCCAGGAGCTGCTCCTAGTAGTTTCTGTTTCTACATAGCAGAAAGTGAGGACAGAGGTTCATTTTAATTATAAGCACCCAAAAGTCACATAAATAAAGATAACATTGTGAGTACTAGATTGGAGTTGAAGGTAATTTGTGGACTGTAGATTTTCCAAGCAGGCGTCTCGTCACTTGCTACGTGGTTCTAAGGGCTGCTGCGTCATCAGCAGTTTCAGTTTTACATTTCTTTCAGTGTCACATCACTGTCTTTATGTGCCACAGCATTTTCAGACTGACTTACTGATCTTAAGTACAGAATTGTATTAAACTACAATGTGAAGTACAGTTGACACCAAATGGTAACATTGATCAGGAGTTCTCTCTGCCACTTGTTACCATATTTCATAGGTCACATTTAACTTCAAGCAATATTTAGCTAGGTTAAATGTTACAGGGCCTGGAAAAGATTAAAATTTTGATTCATTCTTAATATTTTCCCAATCTCTAGGTTTTCTGTAAATCAATATTATTCTTGAAGGGACCATATTTAATATCTGAGAATTATCTTAGCAATCACTCACAGGTTAATATTATTGCAGAAACAGGCTTACTTTTCATAATTTAGAGGACCCTCAGTGGAATATGATATAAAATAGAATCTCATTCCTATCTAAACTTTTAAATACATCCATGTACAGAGTAAAAGGTAATGTAGTGCTGAAATGCTGTTTTAGCAATTTCTTTTTAACTTTCTTAGTTAAATAAAGGTTGAGCTAATGATCTTTTGCTTCAGCTGTGTCACACAAACATAACTTCATTTCTGTGTTCCTTGTTGCAGATCAAGGTAGGCCAGCGAAGTTTTTAATCTTATCTATCTATAGTAAAACTAGTATGAATATGAGTTGCATTATAATACTTGGTGCTGCTCAACAGTGTACTCTGGGTAGGACATTAGCCAGGCCAACAAAAGTGCTGAGAAGATCCACAGAAATCTTCTGTATCTGCTTGACCCTTCGGGTTTACTTTGGACCTTTTGTTAATTCACAGGAGACACTTGAAATAGAAGATTCTGATTCCATCCCATTTTCTAGAGAAATTGCACTATTCTGAGTAGAAAGGGCTTGGAAGAAAGGTACAGGACTTGGGACAGGCTTAGCTCCTCCCAAGATTGGGCACTTCAGTCAAAATATGGACAAATACCAGAAGTTGCTGAAAGAATATACAATTAAGTGAGAAAATAACTTTTCAAAATACTTAGTAACACTGTCTCTTCACTTCTTTTTGCTGTGAAATTGGGATTCTTTGTTCATGGCAAATGTACCTAATAGGGTCAGAAAAGGAATGTGACTGGAGTCAGGAAGCGGGAACTTGTTTCTTTCCAGAAACATAGACCTCAAGCAAATTATAAAAATAAAACATTTCTTTTCTTCCTTATGGAGGTGTAGCATCACACTTCTCTCAGTCAGGTTCACCGTTTCTTTTGGAAGGTTTCCTGTATTTTGATGTCTACTTTTCAGTCATTTTTGATTGCCTTTTGAAAGGCAAGCTACATTCTTTGTGTGCAAGTAACTTACAGTGTGATGATCTGGACACTTACTGGACCCCAATCTTCCCTAATGCATTTCCTCTTCATCATATCATAGTCTTTCTTTGGAACCGAATTCAAAATATCTGATCTTTTTGACTGCTCAACAGCTAGCAGAAGAAACATGAACCTGCCTAAGATATTAAGCCATGATTTGTAATGTCACTTTCAGGGTAATTGAAATCCCATAGGATCAATGATACAGTCTCTTTAAAAGCCTCTGTTAGTTGTATAAACATTGGCAGATTTCTTTATTCATCATTCCCCAGAGATCTATAACCAATTCCATTGTCTTTTTTTTTTTTTTTGTACAATTCCAGCTGTAACCTTAATCCAAATTCTCCAACGATGTTGCTAATATACAACTGTAATTTTTTTAATGAATGTATTCATGTCTTCCTTCGCATATGGCTGCTTTCAGTTCCTTAGCAAGTCTGAGTTTTAGCTTATACATGTTGAAATTGGAATATCCTTCCAATTGCATATTTGGCTACATAGTCATATTGTCAATAAAAAATTTGCCACTGCAGGTAGCGAGCCAGTCACCAGCAGTGAGTCCCTGTATATGTCTAAGATACATGATTTTATTCTTCTTGGTTCTACAAATGTTTACTTCAAGGTATTGTAAATATATTGCATTCACATAGTGAATTTGTTTTCTGAGTGCCCCTGCACTGTCTTTGCTTGCAGCCCTACAATGTTCCTATGTTCTTACTATGCTATACTTTGAGAAAATAAAACTCAAGCCTTTTTAGGAACAAAATAATTTCTAATTGCAGAACTTGGGAGGATGGAGGGTGGCACAGAAGGGAGTGACAGTTCTTGAGCTATTTCCTTTCTTGGTTTGTATAGTTTCTAGACTTGGATTTGTGGACTATGTTCTTAGACAGTGAGTCCAGAGAGGAATATGTGAAAAAATGGTGAGGCAGAAATGCTAGTCATTTAATGAGCAGAATCCTGAGGGCAACTGAATACCTGTCCTCCATTGTCTGTGTGCATTAGTAGCCATTCCAACTGAAAGAAGCAGATGTTTAGAGCAAAACAGAGCTGAGGATCTGACATACTACCATACAAATTACAGGGTTCTCTTACATCCAGCAACTTTACTCCAGTTCTAGTGGCTGAATGCCAATTTCCTAATGAGTTAGGTCGCCTTCTGAAGCACAGTTTATTTTAATCTGAAAAAAAAAAATCCCATTTCATGAGCTCCAAGGACTGTTCTATGATTCAAACTAAAACACTGTAAGTGACAACAACTGGCATATTTGCTTCGAAAGTATGCTACTGATCTGAACTAACACAGTAATGTAGATGCCTTATTGTCGGTACATGTACATCTAAATCCAGAGGTGTAACCACTACTTGAGAAGATGTGTATAATACTGCAAATATCACTAGAGCACTAGTAGTGCAGGTTTTGATAATTTTCAAGTACTTTTAAAAACTTTTGATGCCTACATAAAGGTTTTATTTATTCGATGTGGAAGACTGTGTTGCTGCAGTGCTTTTTATAATCACTTAATCTAAATAGTTTTAAGAGATGTGTTGCGGGAACTGGAGCCTTAGCTCTGCGTTGCAGTGTAGACAAATGTGGGGTTAAACAGCCCTAAAGCTGGCTCATGCACTAGGCTTCGTTCAGTAGCTCAGAGCAGCAGTGCCTTAGAAGAACCGTCAGGGAATGCCTACAGTGCTGCTGCTCTTGCTGTGTCTGTTTGGTGGAGAATGGATTCAGGCTTCAGTGTTGCCCGTCAGGAATCTCCTCTGTACACTTTCTAGCTTTCTGGCCATGCAGTAGATCCCTTTTCCCGCTGTTGTCATTATATGGCAGATGTGCTAGCTCCCTATTCGCTCTCTGAATGTGTGGATACTGGACTCATCTATGGGATCCAGACCTGAGTACTTGGCTCCCTTATGAATGTTCGACAATAGCCCAGCATGGTGTGCCCAGAAACATATTTTTTCAGCCCAGTTGTAGCACACCCATCAGTTTCCTGCATCTTTTCTGTCCTTCACCATCTCATTAGCCACTTCAGGTCATATAACTTGCTGCATCCAGCTATGACTGGCTACATACCCAAAGTCATAATTTTACTGCATTGAAATGCTTTCTCTGCTTTTTATATTGCTGTTCATATACAGAATACCTATATAAGGTTAATTTGCAGAGTATATATATAGTACCAAGCAGATCACGAGCTGGTTCTAGTGAGGAACGATTGAAGAGGTTTAATACAGAGTCATCAGCAGAAGTAGAATTTTTATGAGGGTCTTCATCTTTTGTTGTTGGAGATAAACCTGCCAGACATACTGTGAGGGTATGTTTTTAAGCAGAGTTTGTTTTTCTGGATGTATGTTTCTAAGGTTCTTACTATAGAACAGAAAAGTGTAAAAATAACAGAAATCAGTCACCTGGGTTGAATTTCCAGTTAAAATATAAATAACATCATGAAGTCATGACAGTATCATGAATTGGATCGCTTTTTTTTGTAGGAGGGAGACTTCAGGCTCACTGCCTTCATAAGGATCCCTTGAAGAAATTATCGTCGAATTTTCTCAGACTGTCAGCCCTCCAGGATACATCTCCTGTACGCAGGTACTTCTACTCACTGAAGCTGTATTCCATAGATAAGTAGGCTGGACAAAAGACCTTAATAATATCTTCATTTGTGGTATCCTCCTCAATTGAGACGAGGATCCAGTGCATGAGTAATGCTGGGGACAAAGCTAGAATTCAGTTTATGTGGAGGCTTACTTATAAGCATTTGTTGGGATGGGTGGCTTTATTGAACAGATTACTCTCTTGGCAATAGAGAGATACCCTCAGTTGTGCACAGTTCCTTCACAATGAGTCTCCGTTGTAGCTGCGTTTAGAGGGCTTTCCCCAGAGTAAACCAATTTCGACAAAGGAGCTCCTAACTTCAAGGAGGATTTTTTGAATTCTGGATTCTGGTCGTGTTTGTATAGGGAGAGAGGTTATCAGGACTGTGATGTAGCAGCAAGCTGATGAAAAGATTAAAGGGGGCAGATGCAGTATGCTAACATTGAAAAGGATGAGCTCTCTCATGTATCAGTTACGGAGGTGAATTGTGGTTTCAATACAAGATCATTTTTGGAATAAAGTCACCACTTTTCCCAATGCTAATTGCCAAGTATTCATTTATTTTTCAGATAGTAACAAAAATAAATTATCTAATTTGTAGTAGTCTTTCACTTAGAAATATCCGCTACATCTGAACAGACTGCAGAGAATGCTAGAAAAGAAGTGGATGCTTTCAGAGTAATAAGGCATTAAATTTCTTCCAAATATAGGAAAATGGGGAAAAAGAAAATGAAAACATTTCCTGTTCCATTTTATGACTTCATGAGCATTTTAGCGTCTTCTCTATTCACATGTGTATTTATAATGTGTATTAATGCTTAGGGAGAAAAGTCGATACTTCACCAAAGCTGGTAATATATGTAGACACTTTTGTTTGCTACTTTTTTTGTCCCCACATAAACAAAACAAAAAAAACCCTGAGCAAATAAATAGTGATTTCAAGTGCTAGCAAAATTCTAAAACTACAGGAGAAGCTACGGAACTTGGTGGCCAGTGAAGCTGCAGTCATGTTTTCTGTTTGATTCCTACCACCCTCCACGCTGCTGATAACCAAACCCAAACACCACCAATTCAGTGGGTTTTTGGTGCATAAAGTATTTGTATTTCTTTAAGTATTCTTAATGATGCCAAAGAGAATAATGTAATAAATGGAGTCAGTCTATTCACCTAGCTGAATAGTTAAGGAAAAACAGGACAAGTACTGCATGAAATGCCATCAGTATGTCAGCACAGGAGCTGAGCTTGGGGTCTGAGCTCACAGTTTCACTTCAAGATACAGTTCTGTGGCACACCCCTCCTAGAATCATCATGGCAGTGTTTACACGCTTTCAGCGTGCTGGAAGGAGACAGCTCAGACTGATGAAATGATGGTCAGTTTGTTTCTGTCCAGAGGTGCCATGCAGGCGGCAGAAGGATTATCAGAGTGATCAAAGTACCTGAGGAAATACAGAGTTCAGAGTTAAAGATGGGTGGATGAGAGGGAGGAAGCACAAAGGACACAAGAACAGAGAAAACTGGGGCAAGGACAGAGCAGAACCTCATGGAAGAGTGCAAGTCTATATGCTCGCTGCCCTTAAAGTCCCAATATTTAAACTTGTAGAAGAGTTGAGCACAGACAATAGCTGCAGACTATCAGATTCTTGGCAAGTTCAGATCCACGTTTGAGTTTGTATCTGTCAGATGTATTTAGCTCTATAAAAATCTCAAAACGAAGCCTAGAGCTGAATGTCCCAAATGGCTGTAAGGTTTCAGCCAGATCAAATTCTTCGTTTTTTTCCTTCTTTTAGGATTTTCAAGATTCCTTAACTATTTATTGCACTAGAATTTCCCCAAGAGAAAGACAAGTTTATATTTTTAATAGTCAAGTAATTTTATGCTTTAAAACATTTGTTCAGTAGGGTGTATGCTTATGTCCTTGCCTCTGTTCTGTGACAGAATACATTCTTTTTTTGAGAATGGCATACTTTCACCTAATAAATGACTATGGGAAATATGTAACTTGTATTTGAGGTTATATTTTGCTCGCATTTTGGTAAGATGCAGAATACAGAGCAGAACTTAACCTATTCATATAGTCTTGACGAAGCTTTCCAATGCTGTTTCAATTGTTCTAGCATATTTAGTATTTAGTATTTTACAATATATATTCAGAATATGAAGACTATTACAAAAATTTAGTAGAAAAGCAAGATTCATAAAGGCAGTATGTTTTAAAAGATAATTATGAAGCAGCAATACAAGGTTCCATTTCACATTCTGTGGGGTTTGGTTTTATATGACTTGATTATTTAATAAGTCTAAGGGAATCTTCCGTGTGGATGTTTCCTGCTCTAAGTTTGAAGAAGTCAGATGTGTCAGCTCTGACCTATAGAAACTTCTACAGGTTGTTAGGAAGCCACAGCAAGAGGATATTTGTCTGGAATTAATGTATTGCTTCTTCACAAGTATTGTACAGTCTGTGACAGAAGTTGAATCTAATGACTGCCGTATGCTGCTGTCGAGCTGTTTTTTGTCTGTATTTGTGGCATTTTGTATAGTTTATAAGTACACAGTAGCTGTTGAGACCAATTTGATTATTACAGTATCAAATTATGATTATTACAACACAGAAACAGGAGAATGGGAGTAGTTAGGCAAATTATGCTATTACCTGTTTGTAAGCTGACTACTGACAGCTTTGAATTGCATATATTTTGAATGTGGTAGTTCAGTGAAATACTGAGGCATGGTAAGTGTACAGGCAGGATAGGCTTAGGGCTCTGAATGCAGCTTTAGATTAATAGTGTCTTTTCAGAGTTCGATCACGTAGCTTTAACGTTCACTGAAGATGTTTTTGTGTGGTATATGTGCTCTGGTACACAGTAAGTAGAGTAGGGCCTGCCTCTGTGTCCAGAGTTGGGTTTTAGCACCTGTTCCCTTTTCATAGCTGTCATTATAGACAATGCAAAGGTGGTGGAAATCTTTATATTTTGCTTTATTATATTACAGGAAATATGATACTATTTTATTCTTTTTGTAGAAAGCTTTCTGATTGTTTTCTTTAATGTCAGAATATATTACAGCATTAGGAAGATCTGTGGTGCTGTTATTTTTGCCATGCCAAGGTTCTGTACTACAGCATTGTTTTTATGGAAATAACTGTACTAAAAGCCACAAGACATTTTCTTGCTTTGAACTCCCATTAGAATGAATTCTAAGAGCTGTTCTGTGAGACTAGGTTTTGCAGACAGAAGATATTCTGGAAAGAAGTCATGGTAGCATAGAGTCTTTTGGTCTATAATGTTTAGTTATTTGAACCTGAAAACAGATGCATATATATAATCAGTTTCCTCAGTTGCATACATTAATATTATGAATCCTTCAGTCTTGCATGGGCTCTTCTATGCAAGTATAAAACTGCTATAACTGTGCACTATGTGCCAAGTATTGGCACATGCATTTGTTTTACTACTATAAAAATTACATGAGTTTACTACAATTCCACTACTACATCTGCTGCTGTTTCTGGTATCCTCTTTACCTCAAGGGAGTTATCTGAATCGTTAATATTTTTCTGAAAGCTGGAATTATGTTCCACTTCTTCACATAAAAAGGTCTTTTTGTGTTCTAAATTGATATCTATTCCTAGAAAGGATACAGGAAGCATACAAGTTTTTTTTTTTTAAATTGCAAACTAGTCACTTTTGTCAGAAGTCAGTAGTGAGATTGGAATCAGATTGGAAAAAAATTTTAGGTAAGTGAGGTAGAGGGAAGGTTGTTAAAATTGAAAGCAGATACAAGATTGACACCTAAATTACTAAAATATTCCTGCAAAATTATTTTTATTTGAGATTAACATGATGATAATCTCCTTAGCAGAGTTGTAATGTAGTGCGGTGTGCATGTGAACTACTGAAATTAATGACATTGTAGTCTCAGAGACCTATCAGAAGTTATTAGGCATTTAATTTTTGAATAACCAGAAATACTGTTTTCACCTGGAAGAAGACAGATAAAACAAAACCCTACAAATCTCTTGAAGCTATTTTTGAACTATTCTCAAAGTAGTCTTTTAATTAAAATTTTCAGTAGAAATGATAGCCAGCTGGAAATATCCTTGTAAATAGGATTGTAAGATGGAGAGGCCATGGTTCCGTTTCCCCCTCCCCAGGAAAATAGGGTATCAAACCTTACTTACTTCCATTACCAAGTTCACAGTGAGTTTCGACTCAGCTATTTTGTTCGCCGAGTGATTAATACACCATGGTCCATGTGACTAAAGAAGTCCCATTTAGAACTGGTCATAACAGGTAATTGTGACTTGTAAATTGTATGTCAAGAGAGAGCATTTTGACCGTGTTTGATAAGTGTCTTACTTAGAATCTAGTAGTAAATCTCCATTCATTCTTAAGTTGGAAAAAACTAAAGCAACATATTTTTCAGTAACTTAAGGTATTACTATTGGTATTCCCAGAGATGGTTCTGGATGTCTCAGTGTTTGGATACGGAAGTTGGTATCTCTTCTGGTTTTCTTTGAATGACACCCATTACTTTTGTTGGAGTTGCAATATTGATCAATTTACTTCAAAAGGTCTAAACAAGTAAGCAAATACACAGGGTGAGCATTTGGATTAGTTTAGACCCTGAAGAACACACACAAAATATGTTGGAGGCTGAGAAGTCACAGTATTTAAGCAATTAACTGCATTACAAATTAATCACTTTACTATTAAATCTACAGCAAGTGTTTGTGTGAAAATAATCAAATAGCAGGCATTTATTGTAATTGAAACTATCTTTCTGCAAGATTTGTGAACAGGTGTCTGGAATGCTTAAATATTTTTATTGTGACAAGAATATTCTCTTTTTATTATGTGTTTGCTTTACTCATACTTGAAAACAGTAGGATCAAACCCAGTTTATATTGGTGACACACATTTGATACACATGAAGCCTTTACCCTGAAGAGGTTATCATGTAAACATACAAGGCAAAATGAAATTTAGAAGAAGAGAGAATTTGTATTGTTATTTTAGAAAATAAACACAAATGGAAAAATAGTCAGTGCTTTGCTTAGATTATTAAGTCTCAGTAATGTCACTGGAACTATCTAGGTGCGTTGCTTGCAAGGAGTCTTAAGAGTTAACTGTCTTGTCTGGTAGACTTTTCAGAGTCACCCAGGACACCTGTGACAGCCTGGAGTGTAACTGAGATCTGTTACCTAGTTGAATGCTTCTCTGAACTGTGCAATCATCCCTCTCTGAAAGATACCTGCTGTCTGTAAAGCGATGCACAGAATGGCATTGTTCAGGGCTCTGCTAGTGTGGAAACCCAGTGAAGAATTACCGTGAGGGAAGGAATAGCTGATAAGCTTCAGGAGGAAAATGTCCAGTTTCTATGACCTTACATTAAAATTTTCACAGAAAGGTGAAGAGGAAGTCTAAGTCTCCTTGTTTCAGAAGGAGAAAAAGAAATCTCTGACCATGTGAATTATTTTTTTTCCCCCCAGAGTTATCTTAACATTTGGGTTTTAAACTGGAGGAAGTTAAAAGAATGTAATGAATGATGTAGTTTTATACTTAACAGCTTTTTTGAGAGCTTTTGGCATTTGATATTTTAAATCAATTTTCCAAGGAACAATCAGCTGAACTAAATCAAAAGATAATTGGAACAAATTTTTTATATGATTAACCATGCTAATTGTGTTATTAGCTGTTGTCCCATTTTCTCATGCTCAATGTCCTTTAGATACCTTCTGTCTTGCATAGTACGTTCTCTAGTGTTGAAAAATAAGGTGCCTTTGAAGCAGACAACATAATGTGTGGGGCCCATGATTTTGAACTTGATGCTAATCTAACAGGAATACTAGTATTTCCTGGGATCAGTCTTTTGATTTTTCTCATTTATTGCTCCATATTTAAGTTACAAGCTCACCTGGGAATGCAAAAAAGCATTCAGAGTTTGTTTTATATAAAATAAGTAAAATATCAACAATAAATTACAAATATTTGCAAACCTTTCAAGGGATTCCAATAGCAAAAAACTGAAGTGCAGCCTACAAGATCCAGTGCTAATAAAGAGCCGGTTCTTCAAAGCTAGTACATGCATAATGAACATTTGCAATCTGCATTGCAGGCATTTGAGAAGATTATAGTAACCTGACACTGATAGTTACATACTGCAATTTGCATTTCAATATATGAATGATTGATTTTTAAATATCTGTTTAAAATCTCTGAAAATTTGAGCAGTACCCTTTCTGGTGGTGAGCAACAGCAGCATTTTAACTAGCTTAGTTTTAGGATCTCTAGGGCCTGTTAATTTCTAGGGCGTTCCACTGATGATGGCTTTGTCTTACTGCCTTCCATAGTATGTAGATGTTGCTTTATCCAATGACAGCATATATAAATGAAACTCTTCTGGTCATTTAAAAACGGGGACAAAGTATTTTTGGAATTGTTTTTGTGTTCAGCAGATGAAGCAGTATGTTTAGCATGAGCTACTAACACCTACACAGTAAAATAACACAGTTTTCTTAGTAGAAAGAGAAGTTCTTGGACTAATACCTTTGAAAATTACAAAGACATTCTGAAAAGATTTAAGATGAAAATTGTGCTTTTTCTTAGCACAGCTTGGACG
This sequence comes from Coracias cyanogaster, assembly GCA_033124195.1. Taxonomy (NCBI): domain Eukaryota; kingdom Metazoa; phylum Chordata; class Aves; order Coraciiformes; family Coraciidae; genus Coracias; species Coracias cyanogaster. Next base: position 29,524 of record JAVSBS010000692.1, on the reverse strand, counting down.
TCTTCCTGGAAGTCTTGTGTGACTAGCTGCATTGATCAAGAGTGGTCATATGAGGAACGACAGTGTGTGGAAAACAGCTGCAGATCTGCCAACTGTAGTCTTGTTCATTTTCCGTTAAACCATATGGCACCCACCAGCGGATCTTTTGTTAACACACTGTATGTCCACTCAAGAAGGAGCAGTGAATGCCACTAAGCTCAGTTTGCATCAGTCATTCAAAACAGTTCCATTTTTACTACCAGCTCACTTGCCCAGAGCTGTAATTTTAGATATATGTTTAAATCTCTCTAAAGGCTTAAAGAGAACTTAAAGTCCTGTTTATTTTGCAATTGCACATAAGGTAGTACTGTTCCTAGTACGGCTCTGAAGACGTAGTTCCTGGGCCTCATACTGTCTCACTATTCCAGTGTGCTCAAAGGAGAAAAGGAGATCTTTAGCACTGGCAGAAAGGTGTCCTGCAAACCCAGTAACTACAGGAGACTAATATAGTGTGGGAGCTTCCATTTTGTAAAGGTGAATTTTATTTCTTAATCTTAGTGTGCTGGGGTTTACCCTCAGCCGGCAACTAGGCACCACACTTACCCCCAGTTAGAAAACTTGTGTGTTGAGATAGTTCAATAAATGAAGGAAAGATGAATAAAAACTTCCCAAGCTAATGATATGAAGCCCATCACTAGCCACCTCCCACAAGTAGACTAGTATGTCTAGCCAGTCTCAGAGCACTGTCTGCCTTCCACAAATCCCCCTGCTTTGTTTTTCTCTTTTTCAGATCCTGCTGTACAGCATGGAAATTGACCCTTTGGTCAGTTTGGGTCAGTTGACCAGGTTGTGTTGGCTCTCAACTTGTCAACCTCCAGCCTAGTCACTGGAGGGTGTGGGGTGGGAAGAAGAGAAAGCCCTGATGCTGTGCAAGTACTGCTCAAGAGTAGAACCATTCCAGCCAGAGCCGGTACATTCAGCACATTACGTACGTTAGTGCGTATTCAAATGACATTTACAGCCAGTTGTCAACAATGGAGTAATAGGTGATGGATATAGGGTCAATGATAACTGAGTCCAAAATGGATTAAAGCATGTGTTCTGCAAGTCCAGGCATTTTCAGGACTGACACCACATCTGCTCTTCCTGACATTCTTGTCAAGCTGCTAGTGTGATATTGATATTTTCTCTATTGAGCTGTTTGTTTTCTAGTAGAAAACAAGGAGAAAGGAAACCTCCGTGTTAAGGGAGAAAAGTCATGAGCTGTGGCTCGTAGTCTAGTATCACTGATGCCAGGAGTTTCAAAATATTGCTCTAGTTCTTGTCTAGTTAAATATTTAGGTTATGTGATTGCATGTGGAAGGAAGCATTGTAGGGCAAGGTAGGGAGCCAAGAAATAAGAATTATTATCTCTGGTTCCTTTTTAAAATTTTGTTGTTATAATTAAATCACTACAGCATATTATTGGGAATATCTTCCTGCTAGACCAGCAGTGCCTACATCTTTTGTTATTTAAAGGGACACACATCTTTTGGAAATCATACAGGACATGTTCATGGACAAGCACGTACACTTTTAACCCTGTTGGACTTTTAACAGGAATGGAACACACTCAGGATGTTGTGGAAGGGAAGTCTATAATAGAGACCAGAGGCTGTATGCAGGTGCAATGTTAATAGGTGAAGATGTGGTAAAAGTAATAATGTTTCACTTAGTTACATGCTCTGTAACTAAGTAACTCTACTGCATAAAGCTCAGGGTTTATGTTTCTCAAGTGCCTGAGTTGTAGCATTCACAGGTGATAAAACCTTTTAGAAAGGTCATTCAGTTATCAAATGGATTTTAGGGTTCACTGTCACAATAGAGAACTTTATTTCTGATGTTAGCTCTTTTTTTGTGTGGGAGTCAATTCAAGGAGTGGTTTCTCTTGAGTGTGCGCTTAGTTGCTTGCTTGAATCAAGATCTGTATATAAGATTTGCTGCAAAGCTCCTTTGCCTCTCTGTGAGATTCTGCAGTTTATTTCAATGAACTCTGGGTTAGGCCCGTTTAGTATCTGGTGCAAATACTGCATATACAAATAAAGAGGATAAAGGTTTAATGCTAACCCATTCCTTTGACCTGCTGGAACAACTCTCACTGCTTTGAAACTAGCTCTTACTGTTGTGTCTTTCTTTGTCTCTCTTTCTCTAGGTGCAAGCATGAACGATATCCGTCTAGTCAAGTGTTCTGAGATTTACTGATGTGTTACTGTTACTTATTGTTATCTCTGAATTGTCCCTTTAAATTTTACGCAGAGGTTTTCCTTAAATCTTCCACAGAATTTGGCCACTGCAGAGTGCCAGTGGGAATGTTCTGGATGATATTCCCTCTGCTCATAGAGTCTTGACATCAGATAGTCTAATGCTCTTGGTACAACCAGATATCTGTTGCCTTTCCTCAGGAGTGGAATGCTGGATCTTGGATCAGAAACATTAGTATTGTTGATGCATTCAGTTGTTGTTACAATGTAGCAAGTTCACTGAACTATTATCTCTGTTATATTCACATAGAATTGTTTAAACCTTGCTGAGACATCAAATCTGACATAGGTTATATTTAAAAGTTTCTGTTGCAAAATTGCACAAATGTTAATTTGTTTACTTGTTCTAGATAGTGGGAGGCTTTTGCAATTCTAGGCTGGGAATAAAACAATAGGTCTTGACATACTGCTACTGTAATTGTTTTTAGTTTATATTATTGTACTATTTAGGCTCAGGTTATCCTCAGAAAAGGGTTGAACCTGAATTAACCTTCTCTACTAACAGAAACTCAAGCAATTTGATTAATTGTATACATAGTTTTCACAGTCATCTACACTGAGGTGACAAGGTTCAACCCTGTATGTATGATTTCTGTATTAGCCATCTGTAACAGAAATGAGCCTTTCTGAGGCATGGTGTCCTTGAAGCACATGGGAGTTTTTCAGTCAGAGCAGACGTACTCTACAAAGTTGAGAAGCAGCAAACTCCATATGTGCTGAACCCGCAGAGCAGAAAAGTAGATGTTCATGGCAAGTGCTGCTGAGGCAAAGCTTCTTCTCATTACTACTCCTGACCTTTTGTATAGGACCTTCTCCCTCTAAGCTAATTTTGTCAGTTAGCCAGTTTAACAATCTGAATGGCAGCCTAAGAAAAGTCCATTTTTGTCTCTGTTTAGATACTTCTGCCAGCCAGAAGAGCAGAAAGCTATGGTTGTTTGCACTTTGTGCTTTTGTCTCCTCAAGATGCCTTTTTAATGATATTATCAGGTCAGCACAGGCTGTCCTACCAACTGTAATGTGCAGAGAGAAAAGATAATAATATTTTCAAAATAAAACCCTTTCTTTCTTAAAAAGAGGCAGCATAGTTGAAAGAAGCTTTCTTGGCTGGCTGTGGTACTCAAATTGTGATGAGTATTGAATGAGCTGCCAAGCCCTGTCTGTCACTGAAGACTTGTCTTTGGTAGTGAGTTGGCTGGCAAACTAACCCTATCACATTATTATCCTGAAAGGTATATGACTTGTTGCTTCAGTAAGGTATGATATTGTAAAAGGCTCCGGAATATCATTGGAAAAGGCCTGAATGCTGTATTTGAGTTCTCGTAATACGTACGTGGATTTGATTTGGAATTCAGATACTAATTTCATGACTGACCTGTTTGTAAAGGATTGGTCTCAAAGAATTTTGAGAAAAACCCAGCTATGGACTTGTTTTGCATTTACATTGGAGATTTTATATTTTATTTTTTTCTTGTTTATCCTGGCAGTGGTTTTGTGTTCTGTTTGATGCTTACAGAGGCAGCACAGCCCTGTGTGTTTCGTTTTGCAAGCTGTTCCTACTGAAGCCACCGTTCGTTCATTTTTGTAGTATCATCTGAGTCATTAGGCTTATCTTTGTGTCAAATGATACACATAGTGATGATGAGGGGGAGTAATTAGACTCCTGTACTTCACATTTGTCATGTCAGGCAATTCTCAGCATTTTATGTGTTAAGTACAATGAGATTTTGCGAAAACAGTCTGCATTTGCCTGAGTCTGTACTCTTTAAAACCAATTATACTTTAAATTCTTCCCACATTATAGAGGCCTTTATGTTATATATATATTTCTTTATAAATATTTTCTATCTTGAATTTATACACAAGAAACTTAACAGGTTTTTGTATACAGAAGAGACTATACATGTGAAAGGTTATGAAGGGATATAATATATTTCTTTGCCATACTCCAGAACATTTTTTGTTAAATGGAAATCTATTTTGAAAAAAACCCCCTAACCCTGAATCTTCTTTTTTTTTTTTTGCCATGCCTATCCCACAGGAATCTTACACTGTGAAAGCTAGCTTTTAATTATCTTGCTGCGTGGAAGTTGCTTCTTGGAACTGGATAGTACAATAAATGCTAATATTTGTTGTGATCCGAGTGTAAAATCTTAAGTAATAAGTAAAGGGAAGTTTCTTGACTGTACGGTAAAGGGAAGGAAGTAATTGGTTTGAGGGGAGAAGGAACTCTTTGAAGATAATATTAAAATATGAAAATGATAATAGTTGTTTTTACAACTCCTATATTCTCTCTCCAATTATCTCATTTGTAAAGGAATATAGCGACGCACAGTTGGTTGATGTAACAAACTCTTTAATAGAAGGGACAGTCAATTACGGTATGTTTCTACAGTTTTTCCCTGAAGCTGATCTTCCACTACTTGTAAAAAGATAGGATAGGATGATGGATGTCCCTATTCAGTCAGCACTCTGTGTCCAGAGAAACAAACTTTACCTGTAACTAAACTAAAATGGAAAAGGAAACACTCTGCTTAAAGGCAACAGAGTGACAGTGAGTCCTCTGAGAGTTAACTGACTCTCATAAGCAGAATGTTTGCTATGAAAAGTGGGATTTTTCAAATCCACTAAATAATATGAATCAGGATTTCCCTGTTGGTGAAATTCAAGTTTCAAGGACCTGTCTCAAGGATCCTTTGCGATTTTCTTTGTCCATACTTTCAGTGGTCTGTCATTGCATGTTTTAATTGTAAGATAGATAGGCTGTCCCTGGAGCCTGGCCTGAGTGGGAAGAGGGACGCAGGAAGTTATCCAAGTATGTATCCAGTTGTGACATACTGCATATACAAAATGCAGTTAATTGGGTTGAAATAAAATAGTGGATTCCTTGCTGAAAATTAAATTTGAAAAGGTTGAAATCAAACAACTTAGTGTTTACAAGGCAAAATTTTTGAAACTGTCATTCATTAATGTTGGGGTTTAGGTTCAACCCACCAGACCTACAACAGACGCTCTCTGTTAACCCCTCCTTCCTGCCTGAAATAGAGGAAGAGAAAGAGGATAAGGGAGAAAGACTTATGGCCCCTTCGCCTCCCATATGGGAGAGGAAGGGAATGAGAGACAGGCTTCCGGATTAGAAAAGAAAACTAAAACAGCTTTGATGAAAATAATAATAAAATGAAATATATACAAATATATACAAAACCAGTATCGAACCCAGCCTCCCCCTGATAGCAGTTACATCACCGTCACCACTGAGGCTGTGCAGGCACTGACAAGGTCCCAGACCAGGCTCAGCAGCAGACGGGAACCGGATTCAGGAGCTGGGTTCAGGAACACACGAATCAGGATCAAAGGCACGAGATAGTCCAAGAAGGGAAGAAGGCCCCCAACAGAGCGATGGCCAGCAGAAGGATCGATGAGAAGGAAAAAGGGCAAAAAGTACAAAAAACTTAAAAGCCTAAAAAGGGCTTGAAATCCTTGTGATCCCTCAGCTTTACACGGAATAGGACGCATATGGGCTGGAATCCCTCGTCGGTCAGTTTAGGGTCCCCTGTCTCGGCCGCTCCTCCCCGCAGCTGCGGCCTTTCACTTTCTGCACCCCCTGATGTGGTACACAGGAGGTAGCAGTGACCTTGGTCTGCACACCAACCCTGGGTAGTAACTCCAAACATCGAGCGTTACCACTGCTGGAAGCAGACACTGTCTGCAAAAACGTGCAGTGAGCTTCAGAAAGTGCAGGTAGTTAGCAGAGACTCAGATGAAAAGTCAAATCACTGAACACAATTGGGTTGGTTCTAACTCAAACCAGGACAAAGGTTTTCATATTTCTAGATGAACACTGATGGAAAGTGAGCTGATCATAGGTGGTGGTCCTTTTGGGAGAGATGACATAACTAAGTAGGTATGCTGTTTCTCATGATTTTTTTTTTTTTCCCTAATGCTTGCAACTACCTCTGACTCACAAGACGGTACTATTCATCAGTCAGTTCTACAACATGAATTTGTGTTAATACATGTCTTGATGTCATTTTATTTACATCTTTCTCCAAAATAAACTTGTAATGCTCTTACTGGAGGGGTTTTGAGCTTGTGGCTATAGTTATTCTATACAGTTCCCTATGTTATAGCTGTGCTGTCTTTCCTTTTTCATCATAGCATGGTGTCACAGTCTCATGTTACAGTATTTGAAATAAGGGAAACAGTGTGTGAGGGAGGAAACCTAGGTTTAAGCACGCTTTAGGTAGAGTAGAATGAATGTGTCTGCAAAACTACTTTCATCTATTAACAGGAAATAGTGTTTATAAGGGTAAATGAGTAATTGTATACAGACTGTGGCAGTTTCTTGACCTTTGTATGACATTGCTCCGACACTGGATGATTTGCTGTGGCACAGAGCCAGGCTGTGAGCTGTGCAAGTATCTAGCCAAAAGTAGACCTGAGGGAGAGGTGTTAGGGCAGGCTTAGATTGAATCTTATCTCATCCCCTTGAGCTGCCAGTACAATAGTTACATAAAAGACTTCCTTTGAGACCCTCCCTTCCTCAGAAACAATGTGAGATGTGTCTAGCATCTGCCATTTGGTAGATCTTCTGTTACCACGTTTTTGATGATAAAAACAGTTTTCCCTGGTTGAAGAGAGACTTCAGCTATTTAATTGTCTTGCATGTGATCCTGAGGCTGTCACACATCTCTGCTCTGTAGGAACACATGATGGTGAAGGGCCACAAAAAAAGGCTGTTGTCCAGGGGGCAGAGTACTCTGAGGTGTGACATGGTTAGCAACAGTTTTTCTTCTGGATGTTACTCACACCGCAAAGACTTCAATTGTTGATAAAGACGCTTTTTTAAGGTGTACATTTAATCTACATTCCTGTGACTGTCTTATTATTGAGACAAAATAATTTCTAAGTATTTCCATTTGTTAATTTTTAACATTCTGATTCATCCCTTACTTCTCCAGTTGCCCCCTGAAAACATACAGGACATTTGTAACTTGCATTGTAAATCTCTGTGTTGTACACATATGAACAGAATATAGCTGGCCTTTCCAGGGCATTACTTCTAGGTTTAGAAAAGGAAAAGCAGCTATCACTATAGCACTGCAGCCCCAAGTACAGTGTTCTAAACATGAAATTCATAGTGCCTGTTATTGTTTACCCTGGTGAGAAATGTAAATAAGAATCTTCTTCAACTGCTTTCTCTGTTGATGTTGCTATGCACAAGGCAAACCTGCAGCTGTATGACCCAGACATCAAGTTCCGAAAGATTTTCCAATTATAGACTCTGCATTGTGGTTGCTCATTGAAAAACATGTTTTCTCTTGCCTAAATTTTAATTGAGCTGTTCTGTGCAGGCTTGTAATTATTATGATCATCCAGTGTTTTTCTTTGGTAGTGAGTGAAGCCGTAAATTGTTATACCAAGTGTAGAATTTCATAATGACTCAGAAAACTTTTCAGTAAACTGGCTGTATTGTAGACTGATAGTATGCAATAAGTTCTGCGGGATGCTTTTCTGGCCTTGATCAAAGGTATATAAAGGTATATGACATTGTGACACTAGCTCTTTTAAATGACACCTTAAATAGTCTTTGGCGGCATTGATGAAGGTTCTAGTACTGTGCAATGCACCGGAATTGAGTAGAGTCATCAAATGATCTCTAGTACTTGTAAACCAGATCTGGAGGCACTCTTGAATCCCTAAATTTGAAATTATGCATAGATAGTGAGCTGAATCTTGTTTCTTGTTTAAATCTACCCCTTATGTCAAGCAATCTACTTTCATGCCAGGAAGAATTTCCCCTGCAGTACATATATAAACAAGTTACAGGAAGGTCACTGTTTTCATGAATTTTTTGCTCTGGCAAACCTAGTGATTTAAAGCTGCGTAGTATTTTTACCAGCGTGTTTTTTGCATTGTTAAGCAGAAAAGAAGAGGAAGGGTAAAAAGTGATTAAGTATAAGTTGTGGCTCAGAGATAGGTGCTGCTGGCAGTTCTGATGGTACAAGGCAGTAAGCATGTTACTTTTCATAGATAAAGCAGGGTGTTACATGGTGAAATGTTTATGTATGTCTTTTAATGAAGATACTTTGTTGAAGATTTGGTGTTTTATCTTAAAAGTCCCTAATTCTTGTCAGAAAACGTTAAATGTTACCTAATTATTACCTACCTGTTCATAAAATCAGGGGGATTCTCATTCAGCCCAGATTATTCTCTATATTTAAGTGAAGAAAACATGGGACCTCTGTTGTATATTTGCAGGATTACTGAGATACTTTGTACTTCATTTGATATAAAAACTCCCTTATTTATCAGTAATTCAGTTGATGTAACATTTCTTGAGGTTCTGGTGAATCCCATGCGATGACAAAGAAAAACACAGTTCATGAGAAGCAAAGTAAATCTTGCTGTAAAGTAGGTCAGGCGAGAGCAACACAAAGTCAGTGAAAGGAGATTGGAGAACAATATATTTTTTGAAATAAAGCACAGTTTTGTATTATATGAGTAAAACTAGAGTTTGACTTAGATTCAAATCTGGCTATTAAAGAAAATGTTGTTTTTGGGTACATTGTGGCCAATACTTTGTCTTTTTTCAGTACTTTAGTAAAAAGGTTCTCTATTCTTAGGATAAGAGATGGTGTAGGTCAGGTCTGTAATTCAAAAAAGGCAGGGAAAGCAGCTGTTATTCATGTGGACTTCACTAATAAGCAACAACAGCAGTATCTAATATGTAACAGACAGTGAAATAAGTCAGTGCATTGGGAGTGCAGCTCTAGACCTGAGCACTAAAAAACTGAATGGTAGATATCTATCTATGAGAAGTATTAGTTTGGTAATTGATAGTGGAGGACAGAGAGAGGTTGATATCGAGTCCCTTCTGCCAGAAAACAGTGACGTTTTCTGGACTGAAAACAGGTGAGAATATGGATGAATGTGTGAGACTCACATTTACCTTTGACAGAAAATCTCAGAGCCTGATAATGAACTTGACTGTGTTAAGAATGCTGAGACAGGATGAAATTGTTGTACCAGTTTTGAGTGGAGAAAATGCCAAATGCTTTTGTCATTTGTCAGCACAGGATCTGTTCAGAAGGATGCGCTATGCAGAGCAACTGTAAGCAATTGACATTACTCTGGGGCTCCCATTCACAACAGGAGACTGTAATTGAGCACATATGCTAGTAGGAGGAGAGCATGGTAGACTCATCTTGATGTGAGCTTGGTGCCAGAATGGAGACTGTGTAAGAAAGATTTCAACCTATTTTCTTTTGCACATTGTTTCATTTTTCTGAGTTGTACCTTCCAGGCTGAGAGCTTCAGCACACTGTGGTTGTGTGGCATCTGATGCATGCGAAAACATTTGATCTTTAGCTCTTTGTAAATATGTGGAGATGATACATTTCAGGCTGGATGGCTTGCAAAGAGTAATGTGATTTCATTTTGCTGTCTGCAAATTAATGACTGGTGCTAATTTATTACAAGATATGTATGTCAACACAACAGGTATCCCTTCAAGGATACCAGTGTTCAGTGGTATTTGGAAATACTGCTTTTCTTAATAAATTGCAAGCAGAGAGAAATAAATCCCTTCGGCCGTCTGAAAATGGTACTGGCCAAAGGCCTGCTAGAGTAAACGCATGGATGAAGAGACATCGTATGACATTTTAGAAGGACTTGAACATAAAGTCCTTGTTTTCTAAAGGGGAAAGGCCAATCTATGTTGGAAGCAATTTTTATGAACTAGTTGATAACTGAGTTCTGCTAAGCAGATCTTGTAGAACGTGTATTTAGACTGTTTAGCATTACAGGACGTACTAATTTCTGATTAGGAAGTGGAAAAAACTGCTAAAATTTGTTTGTAATATTTGCAGCATATTTCAAAGGTCAGTGGTAGTTGGCTTAAGTGTTCACAGAACCAAAGCCTGCCCCGAGCCACCCTTTCTCTGGAGTCAGTTACCTTCTGTAGTGTGGCATGTTCTCTAGGACCAGGGACTCATTTGGATATGCTCTATCTCCAGTAGGCTTTTCCCTAGCAATTAAAGAAATTTGAAGGAAATACCGAAACATCTCAATTTCGAGAGTGGATTGTACTAAAGGGGTTTTGCTTTGTGTTTAAAGAATAAAGCTGGATTATTGCTCTATTTTATCCCTCCTTCTCTTTCTACCTCTCTTCCACTCCCCAGGAAGGAAAGGCAATAATTGAACTGCGTTACCAATCAAATTTTCAGCCATCCAAGTACCAGCCTAAGCTATACTATATGCTGTAATAGTCACATACTGTTATAAAATGGCTGCACTGTTGAAAGAGTAATTTTACTATGCTAACTCTGTCATTTGTTGTGCTCCTTCAAGGCACTTCACAGATATGTATAGGAATAAATGATAATGCAGATAACCCAGAGTTATCTGCATTATCTAGTTGTTATGTCTAGCAGAAAATGAGAAAAACAAAAGAGTTTTTATCTTGCAGTGTTTCTTTTTGGGCAATTTGTAAAGTTCAGATTATTCTTCCTGGGGAAAGTAGCTGAAATTGATGATTCTTGCTGCAAAACTATGACATTTCATATTTTGTGTTCATTACTCATTACATTAACAAATCGACTTGAATTTAACAAAAAAATGAGTTCATACTATTAAATAAGGAAGTGTAAGAAATACAGTAGCTGCATAAAATGCATTACAATAAAAGCTACTGTCTTTCAGAGACAACGTGGTAGACTAGACAGGCTGTTGGATCATGAGACTTTTATACCCTCCAGAAATACGTGGTTTGGGTGAAGTCTCTTAGAATTGCATGGGGTAACATAGAGAGGAAAAGTACAGTATGACCTTTGCAGGAGGATCTATACATCTGTTGTTTAATGATAGGACAAGAGGTAATGGGAGAAAGTTGGAGCATAGGAGGTTCCACTTAAACGTAAGGAAAAACTTTTTCACTGTGAGGGTGACAGAGCACTGGAACAAGCTGCCCAGAGAGGTTATGGAGTCTCCTTTTCTGGAGACATTCAAGACTTGCCTGGACGTATTCCTAGGTGATCCTGCTCTGGCAGGGGGCTTGGCCTTGATGATCTTTTGAGGTCCCTTCCAACCCCTAACGTTCTGTGACTCATGTCATGGAGATGTGGTGCTTACTGATAGGCACTGTTAAGCCTGAAAGTCAAGATGGGGCATCGTAAAATGTTATTGCACTAATTGTGCTGAGACCTTTACTTGGAAGACAGCAAAATAAAGCCAAGACTCCTTTTATTTTTATTTATGCAGTGTGTAAAAGTTAGGCTTGGAAATATATGTATAATTTACAATAAAAAAGGTTTTCTTTAAGTCAAGAAGTATGAGACCATCCCTATACTTCCTTTTTTCGTAGTTTCCTGAAGTCACCTGCCTCAGCCTAGTAGCTTTGGTGACCTAGTAGATGACACCCTTTTCTCTTCACTGGTATACATGAAAACCAGGAGTATGCCTTGAATGTTACAAATCCTACCACTAAAAAGGCCCCGCTACCAAACTATGCCAAAGAACAAGGCTCTGTGATAATTCTGTCTTGCATTAAGTCACCTGTGTAACCTGTGTAGCTCTAACTTACACAGACGGAAAATTTAAATGTTCCTGTGAAGCTGTGTCCAGATGGTTTGAGAAATGGATTGTTCATCAGCTCTGATAAACAGAGGTCTGCTAAACAGAATAGAGGAATTTCTTAAGCCTAGTTTTGCCTATGTTTCTTTGTTCTACACAGGAACAAAGCTATAGCTGTTCATTCCTGATTGAGCTGACAAATGACATGACACTTCTGTTTCAGTCAGTATATGTTTTGTTTGTTCTGTGAGAAGTATTAGGCAAGATTTTTCTCTGTTACGCTGTGTAAGTTCAGAGCTCAGCATCGTTCTGCCATCAACTCAGTGCTTGCTTTGTTTCTATATTGAAGAAATCTAGGTTTCTTTTCTGTGCTTGTTGATATTAACAAGATTATCATGTTTGACATTGTTAATTGAGCTGCATTGCTGCTAGTAACATATCTGAGATACTACATTACTTGTAAGACCATTAATAAAGTATTCTGATAATGAACTGAAGAAATTTGTGGCATTAGGAAAACGATTACAGTAGCCGATATAAACACCTTTGGTAATGATAGCAATGCCAAGTTTACGTGCTTCCAAGAAGAATTACTCATATTAGCACCACAATGATCACTACTCATGTTTGATAGCACTATGTAGATGTGGCAGTTATTAGTCTTACGCTCTTCTAAGGCTATTTAAAATATCAATTTGCATGCTATACTATCTTTTTTAAAATGTTGCAGAAAACCATTCCGAGGCTGTAAAACTTTGCAGCACAAAATATGCTTGCTGCATAATAAAGAATATATCTGAAATCTTACCACACTCAAATCTAAGAGAAGCACTTGGATTTATCTTGGCTGTGCACTTTTTGACATTATTATGCGCTTAAAGATAAGGTGGAGAATTGTGCTTGTGAAATAAGCCATCTTATTAAATGCTGAAAACAAGAAAGAAAAGAGGAGATCTTGGTATTAAAAGCGTGAAAAATGGCCCTCTCATTTGAACATCTAGCTTGGACTTTGAAAATAATTTGATCATTAGGCAAGTACTTCTTGTTTATCTTAAAGCTAGCAACAAGGTTATCTTTCGTTGTGCAGCTGCAAAAAAAGCAGGCATTTCAGAAAACAGAATTACTGCTTTGCCTGTGTCTTACGTATACTAGAAATAGATTTTCCCTACCTTAATCTCAATTTACTAATAACCTTAGGTTTGTTACAACATGTCAGGTAGGAATTTCAAGCTACTCTTTGTAATGATTAGTACTTCTAATTGTCTTCTGCAAGGATCGCTATCTAGTAATGATTTAAACTTCACAGTTTACAGTGATAACTGTTTAATGTTGATGTAAAATAATTTATAAGTTAAATAAATGACAAAATTATCCTGAATGCTAGAAATACTAGAACTGAGGGTGAAAAAACCAATTGGTATAAATTAGCAAGATTTTTGTTTTGTTTGTCTTCATAGACATGATATAAGAAAAGATGAATGTGGATATACTCCTGTGTAGAAGCACATTTGTTTATTGGTATCTAGATTGCAGGCAGGTTGCAGAATTTGCACACTTCCATGCTTAATTTTGGCCTGAATTTCTCAAAGGTGCAAGTGCTGCTAATCCTACTGATTGTGAAGGGATCAGTTCATAATCAGTAGTTTTGAATGTCAGGTCGTTTGGATCTAAAAGAAGCACAGTTAACACTGCCTGCAGGAAAGGCTGAGGTTTTTTGGTGATCAGGCATTTGGGGTTTTTTAGCATTCTGAACTAGAACAGCCAGTGTTAGACATTGTTTTTAAACAAAATCTTTTTGCGGAAAAAACCCCTAAGTGTAAATATGTATGAATAAGATGGGAGAGATTTCCTTTCCAATGAATTAGTACTAAATAGAAAGTATATGTCTAAGCTTTGAGAATGTATTTCTGTTTCTGTAATTGCATGGATAAGACTAATTATGCCTTTTGTACAGAGACAAATATGCGATCTATCTATGTGCAACTTCAGTGCTTCAGCTTGTAGCTTGGAATTCAGTTCACACCAAAAGAGAAAAGTAAATTCAAAGGCTTGCCTAAAAACGTGACAACAATTAAATATGCTTTTCTCAAGGTTAAGTAATATTTCTTTCTATGCTCTGTGTAGAGACAGTGATGAAAAGGGAGTCTTTTCAGTGTTTCTAATACAGTCTAATGTGGCTGTGACTTTTTTTTCTGAATTATAAAATGAAACCCATGTGGTGTTCACTGCCCAGAAAAGGAAAAATGGTTATTGGATCCAGTACTGACTGTGCTCAAGAGCCAAAAAACCCCATTGCCTGTTTTTCCCTTATCTAACAGCACTGAGAGCCATATCTTAGAGGAACTCATTAAAGAGCAAGGCAGAAAAATGGTAAAATTAAAAACAAAATTTGTATGCATGAGAGAAACATGTAAAACATGAGTTGTGAACTGGATTAAAAAACTATGTCAGTTACAAACTTAGATTTAAATTACTTTTATTTCCTCATTTGTTCCATAGTTAAAGGAGATTATTACTAATTGTTCAGTTGAGAAAGTCAAAATCAGTATTTTAGGTGATCTGAGTAGGAAGCGTGTTTTTTTTTTTTTAATCTTTTTTTAGCCCTTGGTCATGCTGTCTGCTCTTGCCACATAAAAGGAAAGCAGTTGAAGACAAAATAACAGAGAATTCTTATATCACCAGATATTTCTCACCTGCCTTGCCTAAGTGTCTATGTGGTTGGGACCTAGGATTTGGGGACTCAACCAAGGAATCAGATCCTCGCTGGAGAGGAGTTTCTGGGAAGTGTCTGATTAAACTACAGTGAATCAGAAGTGAAGGGGTCTCTATTCGTGGGAATACCTGGACTGTAAAGCTTCACAGACATGTGGCAAAAAAAAGGAAAAATTGAAAAGAACCGTGCTGCGTGTTACTTAGACCACAAAGTCTTCAATTCAGGTGGTCCATATGCTTGATATCCCTGCACGTACTCAGTTTTCTTACTCAGAACTCTGTTAAGGACTGTGTGACTGCTGTTAGATGTCCCCAGCTGAAGATACAGTCTTTCAAGGCATTCAGAAGCAGACTACACTCAGTTGCTCTTGGGGAGCAGTCCCACACTTCATTGCCTCACACTTCTGACAGAGCAGAGGACAGGTTTTAGTCTGTATTTTTTACCTTCTTTTCCATTTGTCTTCAGTATCTCACTTGACCGGAGAGAACTTCTCAGATATAATTTGCTAGCCTTTTTGCAGTGATTCAGCAGCTTACAGCAACCTGAAGATCTAAGGTTGTAACTAACACACATCATCTTCCAGGGCTGTCCCTTAAATTACAACTTGAGAGTACACTGTCTCTATGATGAGAACATCCTGTTGTGCCCTTATGCTGATTTAGAGGCTGCTTTATGTCTTTACCTCTGTTTAGATTTTTGCTGGGTAGAAAAGGCACCAGGCAGAAAGTAATTTTATTCTCTGGAGTGCAATTAGTGAACAGACTGTGATCAAAGAGCTCGTACCGCTGTACAAAAAGCTTAAGAAGAAATTTCATTTATACATCCTCAGCCCAATAACCATATGGAGGGCATTTTCAACATGATGCTGTGAAGAAGTGTCACACCATCTTGCTGTGTCCCTCAGTAACTTCAAGACTAAATCTGGTAGAAGCAAAATCCTGTGCCCTTTCTTGTGAAAGTTAGCTAAAAGGGAAGGAGATTTATTTCCATTAAGATAGCAAATAGTAAGGTGTACTCTGGAACCACTGTACAGACCAGTGTGAGGTCTCACATTGCCTCTTATCCAGATGTCTGATAGTAACATCTTATTTGCTTTGGTTTCTGAAGTAAGAGAGATTTCACCAGATGTTTAGAATTTCTCCCTCTGTTACTCCAGGGGCTGAGTGTTGATGTAGCAAATTTAGGTTCTTAAGCACAAAGATCAGCTAATCTACAATTAAAAACACATACAGCATCATGATAGATAATGGCCAGGATTTAATTTAGTTCAGTAAATAAATTCTGAGATATTATGCATTTTAGTATTCATTTACAAGTAATACATAGTGCCATGCATAAGGATAACTTGCTAAACAGGTTATTTCAAGGTCTGACAGCTCAAGTCACTTCTCATCTTTGGAGCTGATTGTCACTGCTGCTGTCTTAGCAAAAGCTAATATCTGACATCACTTACCATACCTAAATAAACAAATATTGAAGCAAGTTCAAGGAGGAACATTAATATTAGTCATAGAGAAGCTGAATATATACTGGAGCAGTAATACGTGATTCTTATTTATGCCACCCTGTCAGTGGAGGTAAACAAGTTGTGAATATAGCTGTGTATGCTTAAGAGTTACAGATATTTTATTTCTGCAATCAACAGGATATTGATACATAACCACTGGAAAAGATTCTGGCAGTGGAATGAGATTAATCAGTTAGCATCATCCTCACTTTGCCAGACTGGTGCTGAATTATTTTTATAGTGATATAAGTACAGTTATAGAATCATAGAATCATCTAGGTTGGAAAAGACCTATCAAGTCCGACTATAAACCTAACGCTGCCAAGTCCTCCACTAAACCATGTCCCTAAGTGTCACATTTACAGGTCCTTTAAATAACTCCAGGGGTGGTGACCTCACCACTTCCCTGGATGCTCTATTCCTGTGCTTGACAGCCCTTTCAGTGAAGAAGTGTTTCTTAATGTCCAGTCTAAACCCCCCCTGGCACAGCTTGAGGCCATTTCCTCTGTCTATCACATGTTACTTGGGAGAGCAGACTGACCCACACCTTGCTACAACCTCCTTTCAGGTAGTTGTAGAGTGTTAAACACGTAAGTCTACTTTCTTTCGTCAGCCAGATACTTTCTGAGTTAGAATCCTAAACCGACAGTCTTGGAAACATATGCGTAATGCTGAGTGCTTTAGAAAACTTCTGTGCATGTTAAGTGAGTAAACTTGCTCACTAGCCTGTTACAACTCAGTCTTCTATAACCTTCTATAGACTAGAAGGTTAAAGCTGGGTAAAAGGACTTTTAAAAAGACATTCCTCTTGGTCTCTGCATATTTCTAAGTAGTGTGGGACCAAACTGACAAATTTATCAGGTGTATTTTACATTAACTTTTTAACAAACTGTGTGAGGGAGGACAAATTCAGTTGCAAGGTGAGCACTGAGTAGTCGAGAAGGCTTTTAGTGCATTGTGAACACAATCCCATACCAATTCCGTTTCATAGGTCAAGGTAGCTAGTAAGCTAGCTACTGACAAATGATGAATACATTGGCTACCATTTCCTTACTATGTTTTGTATAGAAGTAGAGTAGTAGTATTTCAAAGATGCAGTCAGAACAGTATTATGGGTATCTATGCGTAATCAAGCAAAACGTTAATTTTGATATAGTATCCATAGTAGTATTGTTTTGCAAAGTGAAAGAGACACATTAGCCAGCATTAAACTTTCCAAATAAGTTAATAGTTGCAAATGTGTAAAACTAGACACCTAGTTGGAGAAAAACATCCTGGTTTCCCTTTGAACCTGGATAAAATATGTAGAAACTGCATCAACAAAAACCAAAGAAAAACAACAACAAAAAAATCTGTGCCTGTGGCTGTTACTCTACAAGTAATACAATGCTGAGGAGTCCAATGAATTTGAGAGTAAAATTAGCTCCACAGGGTATCAGGCAGCTACCATTAACATTCAGGTTTTAAATAGTAGCGGGTTTTTAGTACTGTACTATAAATTGTTAGTACAAATGCTGTTTTTCATAGCAGCACAATCTTCAAGTTCTTTGCAGTTTCATAGATTTTTAATGGCATATGCTTCCCAAATTCACTTGCAGGGGGAGTGAATTTACAGAGTTAATACACTGTCATCTGTGTATTGTCCACATAATGGAATTTTTAAAAAAATGATTATAGAGTCAGGCAACTAATGCCATGGTATTTGCAACATGTCCAATTAAGTTGTTCCCAGTCCTGTCTTAATTCATAGGATAAAAATTGCATCAGGCTTCGTATACAAAGTATGTCCTGAAAGTTTGAAGTTTTATCTCTGAGAAAGCAGGTCAGTGTAGCCACAGAGACATGAGTGATCACACATGAGAATATTCACATAGTTAAAAATAAGATACCCCCATTTAAACAATTGCATTTTGTACTCCCAGGTAAGTATTTTGCATCTTGTATAGGGATATTTGTATTTTTATGTTCCTTGTATACAAATGGTAAGCTCGCACTTCCAGTTTATTTGCACAAAGCTCTCCATTCTATGCATGCAGAAGTTCAAGAAACCATTACCTTATTTTAACCAAAACAGCTGCAGATCCCATGTATGCCTCAATGTCATCCAGCAACTTACTTTTGCTCAAGTCCCCTGAAGAGTCTGCTGCATTACAGATTCCGAGAGCAGACTACAGCATCAGGTTCTTAATGGACTGTTGTGTTTTGTTTTTCTTGTTTTAAAAGAAGTTTCCAGAAGGAACTTACACAAATTGTTAGAATCTTTACCCAAGATGTGTAACGTCTTGTGCTTGGTCCCAGGGAATGTGCTTGCTTTCTTGATACTGACTGTGCTCATTGTGAGCACAACTGAGGAAAAAAATAAAGAAAAAAAGCACTCGACTTGAAAGAAAAGCTGCTTGAGGCCCAAGAAATAATAGTGATCTTAGGGTCTAAGTAAATTTTAGTTGGAATGTGTTTTCTGCATTTGAAATTCATTTATTCTAAGCATTTAAAGCAAGCCATTCCACTGCTCTGCATTACAGTTAGCTTGAAAACACATATAAATGCTGCAAAGGTTTTAATTTGTCAGAGCATACAAGGAAAAGATGACAACATGGCCACAAAATGTCAAAACACTATAAACCATTAAGATTTTCAAAGTTTTTAATGTAGCTTCAAAATGCTAGTCATGCTGAATTTTTACCAAAATTGTCATCATATTCCCCACCCCTGCTTCTCCCTACGTCAGTGATTCCTTGTGGTGTGTTCAGTCTTGAAAACAAATAAAAATCCAGGAGAGGCTTTCAGCAGCAAAGCTTATATAAGCTGGTGTCTGCAGTAGTCAAAGGGTTGCTTTCTTGCTTGCGGACTTTATTTCATGGAAAATAGCCAGAGGAAGAAAATAGTTCATCATAAACACCTTATTACAAGAGGAAGGAAAGAACATATATATATTTAAACATCTAAATATAACATGTAAACATCTTTCTCAAAGCCAGCAGCATTGCCTAACAAGTCTGTGTAGCATCTCATATGATCATTCTGAGATACCTGAAAAAGCATAGTAACAGCAAATAAAATAAAGAATAAAAATGAAAAGGACTTGTAGTCAGCATTATTAGAAAGCAGGTACTGTTTTCTACCAACCAACACGGTAAAGAACTATTAGGAAGGAAGCTTAGCCCTTGGATAATTTCACTAATATCAACAGAATTTTATTTGCTTATCGCTGGGTTGATTTTGGCCCCTGTAGTATGTAATATACACAGATTAACTGTCAATGGAGAGCTTGCTGCTTTTGACAGAAAAATAAAGTGACTCAGGAGCTTCCATTCAGCAAAAGAATTCACAGTGGATAGTGAAGCTCTTGAGCTTCTACAATGCAGAGAAGTTAGGCTAAATCAACATATTCAGCACCCTCTTAATTTCTTCTGAAGAGATTAGTCATGAAGTATTGAAAGGGTTTTTGGGGTTGTTGACTTCTTGCAATTTTTTGGAATTAAAAAATGTTAGTTCAATAAGAATCTAGTGGGAGGGCTGGCACTGGGTTCTACCTGCAAAACAGAGAACACATCTTTCATAGGTATGTGACAAACATTTCTGTTATTACAAACCATAGACATAATCGATTTCCACAATAACAAAGACCACAAATATAGAATAGTAATAAAAAAAAAATCAGCTGAGCTATATGCTCTTCAGTACTAGTTGTCCTTCTTTTTCAGGGACTCTTAGTGTTTAATAATGGTATTTGACCCACTGTCTAACCTCTCCGTGAACATTTATATTCCATTAATGTTGGTTTTCCGGGTAATGTTTTATGTAACTAACATTGCACATTCCCCCCTTGACTTGTTTTTCATGCACCTGTTGAGCTATGAAACATATTCACATAAATTTGGTGCCAACACAACTGAGGAGATCATAGAGAAGCTTTAATTCCCCAGTTTTATTTACTATGTCATCAAAATGAGCAATGAGAAAATATATTACTCAGTAAGTTATGTCATTTGTGCTGAATTTATCTCCTCAAATTTATTGTTTGAATAGATTTAACAGTTAATCTTTGTATTCCCTTATTTTTATTTATTTTTTGAAGTTTCTGTTTAAGATTAAAATGTATATGCTCATTTTATGAACTTCTTGAGATTCTGATAAAAACATACAGCAGATAAAGAATGTTTTCATTTTGAAAATCATTGCTCAATCTTATGGTGACAAACAGCATATGTCTGTCAGAATACTGTTACGCATTAATCTTGCCTTAACCTTACATTCCACTAAGTCTTTGTTGGCCTGCACGCTGAATTCGCACCAATAGATCATCATTTGGTCATTTTGTCAGCCAGACAGTGCTTTGTGTCTTACTCCCTTGTCAGCCTGAGAGTTAATTACACCACTGTAGTGCGTTAGTACACTCTTTGTATTTGTGCCTCATAGAAATTGAGGCAAAAGTTGAGCAGCAGTTTCTGTTTAAAAAAAAAAAAAGGGAATGGAACACATTTAATCATGCTGAAGTCAATTTAGTTCTGTGAGAGTCCTGATATGAGTAACACTGGTAACCACTGCAGGTACTTGAACAAATACAGCTGTGCTGTGTGTTGACCTTGGCTGGATGCCAGATGCCCACCAGGCTGTTGTATCACTGCTCTTCCTCAACTGGACAAGGGAGAGAAGAGCTCGTGGGTCGAGATAAGGACAAAGAGAGATCACTTGCCAGTTAACATCACGGGCCAAACAGGCTCAACTTGGGGAAATTAATTTATTGTCATTCAACCCAGAGTAGGGTAATGAGAAATAAAACCACTCCTCTCTTCCGGCTGCTGCTGTGCAGCGGTTCTCCCTGCCCCCCCGCCCTGGCTTCTTAAATGTGTTATCACGGAGCCATGACACCATTGCAGTTGGGCTCAGCCTTGGCCAGCAAGGTAGGGAAGGGTTCTGGCATGTTGTCCCAGCAGCCACCTCTGTAGCCCCCCCATTACCAAAACCTTGCCACACAAACTCAGTACAAGCAAAACTTTCACATATAAGCAATTGTCTTCTGATTTTTTTTCAACTGCAGGTATCGGAAAACACTAAATAATCTTGAAAAAATATTTTCGCAGGAAAACCATCATATATACATAGGGAAACAAAAAAGGCTCTCTTCAGTAGCTTTCTATAGTCAGCTTTGCCATTGTCTTTCAATTACAGACCTAAATTAAAATTCTGTTAAAAAAAATCTAGATATTTCAATGTTATACATTTTTATGGGTTTCAAGGAAAGCAGCAGTAATTAAGAGCCAAAACAATTCTATCCACATAAAACACATTCTTGCTTTACACCACCTTGCAGCTTTAGACTCTAATGAATCTGTCCTTCATATTTACACTTTTTCCTTTCAGTGAAGTCTAGCAGAAAGGAACATACATCACTAATGGGTTTCTTTTACTGATCTACTCCCCTAAATTCAGAATTTGTGACATTCATAAAAGCTGCGAGCTCTTTGTTAGAGCAGGCACACAAAAATTTTTTCAGTCCTCAGACTCTCCAAGGGAAGAGTTTTGTAAGGTATCTTGCACTACTGCATCTGAACACAGGAAAGCTTGCCCTTTGTGCCTCTCTTGGCATGCTAAAACAAACCAGATTAACAACCCAGATTGCAAACTGTAGAGACCTCCAAAAGTAAGTTCAGAGGCAGGGGGTAGGAGGAGAGTTAGGAGTGCCCCAGGTGTAAGGAGTTGGATGTGAGACACATAGCTGGGATGAGGCCAAGGCAGGCACAGCTGTGGAGACAGTGCTCTGGCAGGGGGGCTGGAGAACAGTGCTGGTGTGGTGGAACCTTGAAGGAAAAGGCGTAGTGTGACAGGGAAAAATAAGCATTGACCAGTGTTTGTCAGACAGCTCATTTGTCATTGTCACTGCTAGAGTGTCATAGTAGCAGGTAGTTTCTAGGCTTGCATTATTCTGAATCCTAGCTGTCCTGGGAAGAAGGCAGGAGGTTGGGTGACTCTGTGTGCTGATGCTAATGACTACAACTAAGCCCACCTGCTCTGGGAACCAGGCAGCAGAACTAGCTCAATCATAACTTCTCTCCAGTTCAGCCTGCTCTGAGACTGAGGTATATGTCAAAGGTAAGTGTCGTTAGGGTGATGGGCTACTTTCTACATAATAGTCCTTGTCTTATGTTTCTTACGATTGTGTTACTCTTCTGTTTGTAGTAATTTTCTTTCTTGCTCTCCTTGATCTGGCCTTTAAAAGTGGTATTTTCATTAAGTACTGAGCGGTGACCATTTTGGTTTTAGGAGCTGTTGGTTGCCTGCTTTTTTTTTTTCCATTCTTGCAAGTTGAGACTCTGCTAAGCTACTGTCAAGGCATCTGTTTGTGAGGAGATCAGAGAGAGATAATAAGGTTAGTGCCTTTGTTCAGTATCTGGTTTTCACCTGTCTTTGTGTTGTTCAGGTATTGCCTTTATAATTCTGGGAACTGCAGAGTGCACAATGACTTAAGTTTTTGTTTCTTAAGTAGTGGTACAACTGATATTATCTAAAAATATGTTGAGATAATTTAGAAAACCTGTGAGTACTGGATTAAACAGCCATTATATCAAACTTTTAAAAACTTGTCTATCTGTTATGTGTACAAAAAGACAAAAAAATTATTACAAGTTTCAACTTCGGGTTTTTTTTTTTTAATTCTTATTCCTTTACACATGAAACTAATGTACTGAATGACTGTGCCGACAGCAGGTTGTACAGAGCTGTGCTGCTGATCTTAATAGGGTGGTGACTCCCTTTATTTGTGGTTCTAGTTATCTCATCACAGGTAAGAATAACAGATGTTGGCCCACAGCCATTCAGACTCTTTCCTGAATTTCAGATGAGTACAGAAGTACAAGATTAATTTAAGTATTTAAGTACTGGAAGATAAATAAAAGTACATCCAATTTGCTACCCCACTGTGAGAGAGAACCTTATCTTTTTCTGTTTGTTTTTTTTTTTTCTCCAGAAGTCTTTCTCTCCCTTTTTCTTTTTTAAGCTCTCTGAAGTTACTGTATTTGTCTTCAAAGTCTGTTGTGATTATGAGAACTTTTAAGGAAAGGCTCAAGGAGGGCAAAGATTCTTTAATCTTTGCAGATGCACAGCTGCTTGTCACTAGTGGGCTTGTGGTGTTGATACTGTTATTTTGTATTTGTCATAAAAGCTTAGTTTAGAATCTATGACTTCATGGTTGGACAATTAATTTAGAAGTAATGAAATATTGGTGCAGTACAACAGAGTTTTAAGCTGTATAAAATTTAATATGTGTATAAAACTGTGTCACAGTTCTACACCGCCGATTCTGTATTGGTGCTTTTATGATACAATAAATTGTGTAATAAATAAGGTAGGAACCTTTTTTGGAAACAGTGACTTAATACTGCTGCTACATGTTGAATTAACCATTTACTAACTTACTCCAGGGTGTCTGCTTCAGGTTTTCAAGTCACAAAAAGAAAGTGGAGATTATCTCAACCTGTGTTTTCATGGCCTTGTACATAGAATCATAGGCTATCTCGAGTTGGAAGGGACCCATAAGCATCATTGATGATTTAATCAGCTGAATCAAAGTGTAGAACAAAGACTTTAAAACCCGTCCCTACCATATTTTGGGGTTTTTAAACCTACTTCACATACAATCTGGTAGTGGCTCTGACTCCTTTATTCCACATAAATAGGCAGACAGATGGAAGACTGACAAAGCAGGTGTCAGGAGGAACACGTTGTTACTCTCTCTTAATTTTTCTTTTTTTTTTTCCCCCTAGTTCAAGGTAGTGCTGACTATCTCTCTGAATCAAGTGTGTGCACAGGTTAAGTGGCACACGTTTCCCTAGAACACTTAAAAACTCAACTGAGTTACAAAAGTGATGTGGTTACAGCATTGATGATGAGAATTGTACACCTAGCCAAAGAATTTCATTTACGCATCTTTCTTTCTTATTATTATTCAATTAAATTACCAATTGTAGCACTCTTACAGGCAAATAATTTTCGTATGACAGCATAAAATATACAGGAGTTACTGTGGTGTTGCAACAGCTTGGTTTATTAAGATAATTGGTTGGTAAGTTGAGGTCCTGCTTTTATGTGACTCTTGAAGTAAGACTATGAGTCAGAATTCCTGAAGCATTAAAAAACAAATCAAACCCAACCACTCACCAACCAAAAGAACACACTTTTGTTTGATGATATTGGTATTCTAAGCTACTTCAAAAGGAAATTGCTTTTTTCCGTCTGTGATCTTGATGGTATAAGGCACATCCAGTGGCAGAAGCACCACAGGTCCCTCCTGAAGTCCCCAGCTTTGTGATGTGGAGTTATTGTGATGGCAAAGATTAAACAAGTTGTGTGGGTTGTCATGTTCCAGTAGAACACAGCTTCCTGCCAAGCTGGTTGTCAGTTACAGCTTGTGAAAACAGCTTGATGCCTGTTCTATTTTTACAGCTTTGAAGCTTTGCCTTGGTTTACGTGCCAGTTTACACTTAGGGTTCATTGGGTTTTTTTGTTTGTTTGTTTTCTTTTTTGTTGTTGTTGTTTTTTAAATCCATGATGAGACAGTATTCTGGAGATAATTTGCTTTGACTCCTTATACTAATGTAATCTCTAGTTCTAATGTGACAAAGCACTGTTTAGATACTCTGTGATGATATCTTAGAACTGTGATATTGTCTAAATACTTCAGTAATGAGAAAGACTAAAAAGCTATGGTGGGAAGTATCAGAGGAGAAATGCGGCTTATATAGATGGCACAGGATCAATTTCAATAAATACACTAAAATACGATTTACACCTTGATATGGAATAAGTGATATCCTACCACTTCATGACATCATAAAATATGAGAAATTGGTTTTATGAAACATGATTGGATTGATGGGCCAAATTTAACGGTATGAGTTTCAACAGGGCCAAGTGCCAGGTCCTGCACTTGAGCCACAACCCCATGCAACGCTACAGGCTTGGGAAAGCGTGGCTGGAAAGCTGCCTGGCAGAAAAGGACCTGAGGGTTCTAATTGACAAGCGGGTGAATTTGAGCCAGCAGTGTGCCCAGGTGACCAAGAAAGCCAATGGCATCCTGGCTTGTATTAGAAGTAGTGTGACCAGCAGAAGTAGGGAGGTGATTGTGCCCATGTACTCAGCACTGGTGAGGCCACACCTTGAGTAGGGAGGTGGTTGAGTCACCATTGCTGGATGTGTTTAAGGGTCGTTTAGATGTGGTGTTGGGGGATATGGTTTAGGGGAGAACTTTGTAGAGTAGTGTTGATAGTTGGACTCGATGATGCTAAGGGTCTTTTCCAACCTGAATGGTTCTATGAACCATGTATGTTGGATTTGTTAAAACAGGTATTCCTCTATGTTCCTATATCCATGGTGACAGCAGCTACTTTATGGAAGACTGTATTGTATTGTTAAGTTTTCTGAGCAGATTGCTTCTAGGCCACCTTAGAGTCCAGAGACTTGTACTCAAGTGAACAGTTTGGTTTATTTATTCGTTTTAACAGACTAATAGATTCCATATCCAAAAAGGTAAAAATGAGGTCAAATGACAAAAAGACTTGAGCTAGGTGCAAACTTGACAGATGTATATTCAGAATACAGTCTATGGATTCTGCAGTCTGACTTTGTGTCTGTATATGAGGAATACATACTTCTGACGGTATATGAACTTTGGCACTGCAGATGTTAATGTATTTCTCTTGGGCAAGTGCCCCACTTCATTGCAGCAGGAAATGACATTCATTTATTTTCTCTGGGTCAGCTGCTCGGTTTTATATCAATTGTTCTGCTTTTTCTCAGAAATCAGAATTGTGCCTTGCTTTCTCAAGAAGCTTAAGTAGTTTAATAGATGGAAGCCATCTAACTCCTCATTTTAATGAACAAATCAGAGAAAGCTCCTAGCCAAAGGGGAAGAACATTGTATCAATGTTTCTTTTTATTGCTTTAAGACAATTTAGAATTAACCACTGGCATGAGAGTTCAGTGAAGCAAGCTAGAGTAGCATTTGGAGTAAGTGTGGTAATACCATTGCAGGTTCTTTTCCTACAACCATATTTGCAGAGTAACCTCTGAGCATTAGTACATCTAGTCAGCCCAAGGGACACATCTACGTGCAGTGTGTATGCTTCCAGTCCAGTGTGGTGTATACTTCTTTGGGTGTGACAGAAAGAAAGCTCACCTTCTGTGGAGCATCTGAAATGAGATTCTGGCATGGATGGTGTATTGATGCATTCTCTTCTAGCACATCAGTAATGAATTTTTACTTTTTATAGCTGGAAGCAGACAGCTAAGGTTGTTATTTGTGGGGTTTATATATACATATATATATGTATATATGTTCTGTTGGAAAATAGAGGCAGACACACCAATGTATCTATTCAATACTTTAAGGACTTTTTTGAGAGTCTCCATCTGTTTAGATTTTTACCATATCCTTCTTCTAATATTAATATATTGAGCAAATAAGCAGTGTCAACTGTTCTAGGCAGAGGTAATGCTTCCTGGATCTAGCAAGTAGTTTATCTGAACAAATTTTTAAACCAAGAAGATTCTTTACCAGAAAAATAGCAATGAAGCTTTCTTTCCTACTAATGCAGTGTCAAAAATTGTTGCAAACTGTAGCTCATATTTTAAGGTCAAGAGTAACTGTTATGATTTGTTGCAGGAACAGATGTGCCTGTCTCCAAGTAATTGCCTTGTATGCTGAGGTCCTTGTAGTATGTGGTCAAAATGTTTACTGAAATAAACATAGGTATTTCATTTTCTGTTCTTGGTAAGCTTTTGTGAGACACTACATATATATGAGCTAACAGCATCTCAGTGAAAACTTGGAAAATATTTTAAAGGTTATTTTAGATGTAGGATTATAATCTACTGTGATAAATATGAGGATTTGTATTTGGAGATTAGAGACTGTTCTTCTATGAGCTGGTTGATGCTGAAGTCTTGTAGTCATAAGCAGTTAGACTCTTGCCTAGTCTCCAACTCTGACTCTGCCACAAGGAGCTGACTCTGTACTTTACCTTGTTGGGGAGTTTTTTGTTTGTTTGGGTTAGTTTGGGTGAGGTTGTTCTTGTTGTTGTTGTTCTTGTTTTTTTAATCTGAAAGAGGGTCTGTCCAGGCATGAATAAGGAAGAGTCCTAACAGCATAATTTACCACATGAAAACCTCACATTGTATTTTCATTGTGAGTACCTACTTTTTCATCAGTGTTTTCCAGTCATTCTCTCAGTGGGATAGAAGGGATGTTACAGAGCCCTCATATCCTGGATCCCTCTGACATTCCTTAGTTGCGATGCAAAAAAAATTATATTTTAATTGTAATTATTGTGTATGAAGAAAACAAAAGAACCTCAAATGTAGGTATGTAGTAGAATTAGGTTTACTCTTTCTAAAAGCAACAGTGGCCTCTGATTTGTCTGATTTCCCCAATCAGTGTGACACTGATTGTCCCATTATTTGATGGCTATGTCATGGAAATTGGAGCTAGGTGACTCTTTATGATGCTTCAGGGTAAAATAAAGCATCTTAGGAATGGTGTCATTCTCCTCTCTCTCATGCTGCCGAAGCTCTAGTAGGACTATGACAACTGAACCTTGATCGAAGATTTTGACAGGTTCATCATGTGTAAGAGAAAAATGGACACACTTTAAGTGGTGACAGTAAAGTAAAATTGCCAACTTAAGTAATGAAGAAGGTCACGCCTTGTCAGTATTGCAATAGCATTCATATTCTGTGGCAGTCAAATCGGTGTCTGTGGTAGTTAAGATACAGTTTTCTTATGGAGCTGTGGGGTTTTGTTATTTAATTTTATGACACTTAAGGGGAAATGAGGCAGGTAAGAAGGACTTAGTGTGTATAAGAAGTAGAGATGGTCTTACCTGATTTTTCTTGCACCAGTGCCTACTGTCCTGGAAGCTATGCTGAGGTAAAGAGCACAAAACATCTGTAACCTACTTTATCTCCTTGTATGTAATAGCTGGGAAGGAAATGTCTTCCCATTTTGGAAGAGAAAAATGAGACTTCCCCCCCACGCCACTTTTTTTTGTTTAAACAGTGACAAAATGCTGGAAGCCTGAAAATTCACAGTTGAAAGCCACAGGATTCCTTCTCAAAACTAAAAGGCTTTTTTGTTAATAATTTCTATCAGATGCTAAAAGCTGTACTGAGCTCAGCAATAACAGACAGAAGCAATTATAGTTCGCATCTGTTTTTATCTCTGAATATCAGCAGAATAAATAAGCGGGTTCTTGTTATGATTAAGTTAAAACTGGACTTTTTGTATGACTGTTATTCAGAAAAGGGCAACCACAAAAAAGTCTGGTTTTGGACTTTGAGACAGTTGATCCTCAGTTGATGCCTCTAACTGGGTAAAATTTTAGAAAATGAGAAATTTCTCTCAGCCCCTTGCCTCTGAAATGCCCTTCATTCCATAGTTTCTCATTTTCTTTGTCTAAGGAACTTGTAGTATTATGAAATAATAAAAACAAAAAAATTCCCACAGCCTTACGTAGTACCCCGTTTCCATCGTGTTATGCAGAGGGTTATGCTGTGAAGTCACAATGACTGCATTTGGCTGTACACTTCATATGATTTCTGTATTCTAAATATTTTGGTTTTGATTGCGATATTGATTGCCATCTGATCAAAGCCTCAGTTACCATGTTAATTAACCCCATCACCACTGAAACAGTGAATGAAACAAAATCTGCCAACTACTTACAGAAGAGTTTTACCACTCTGGTTAAGAGGTGTACCTAAATGTGGAGCTACATTTCTCTATCTACAGTGTATTGAATTTGTTTATGCCATTTGCCACATACTCTCAGTCTATTCAGTGATGAGGAATATTTTCCCCAGGTGGGTGTGAGGATGTGTTTTTTAGTTTAATCTTCATAGAATGTGGTTAGGCTTTTGTGTCATTAGGAAGGGACTGTCAGGAAAATTTGGTGACAGGTGACTATTTGGTG
Source organism: Coracias cyanogaster (assembly GCA_033124195.1). Classification (NCBI taxonomy): domain Eukaryota; kingdom Metazoa; phylum Chordata; class Aves; order Coraciiformes; family Coraciidae; genus Coracias; species Coracias cyanogaster. The sequence goes on along the minus strand of JAVSBS010000692.1, from coordinate 490 downwards.
ACTATTTGATTTTCATCTGTTTCTGAAATTAACATAGAAAATAATCTTCAGTGAATTGCCCTGAATGTAATGTTGCTCTGTAAGTTTGTCTGAAATGGAATTTTGTCAAGGACCTGATGAAAGATGAAAATGAGGACGAGGAAAGAGTAACTGGCAGGCTGATCAAAGTGTATAATTTCATAAATAAAGAATGTAGCAGGTTCTGAAGATCTGAGCCTGTAGCTCAAATCCCTGGGAAGACTGGGCTGCAGTGATTGGCACAACATCTCAGATAATAAGCTGGCATGGAAAAGACCCTGTTTTATAACAAATTAAATACTCCATACTGCCTTGTAGCAGAAGTCCGTAACTTCTGTATTTTGGGGACTTCTTTTCAAAAGATGCATTATGTATCATTTCACAGAATCACACAGAATCACAGAATGTTAGGGGTTGGAAAGGACCTCAAAGATCATCTAGTCCAGCCCCCCTGCCAGAGCAGGATCACCTA
>JAVSBS010000691.1:8631-20977 GCA_033124195.1 Coracias cyanogaster | reverse complement strand
GGTTCTTGCTGGCGTTAAAGGGTTCTTGTTGGGGTTAAAGGATTCTTGTTGGGGTTAAAGGGTTCTTGTTGGGGTTAAAGGGTTCTTGTTGGGGTTAAAGGATTCTTGTTGAGGTTAAAGGGTTCTTGTTGGGGTTAAAGGGTTCTTACACGCTTGTAAAATCCTTCTCAGAACACGCACCAAGGAAAAGCTTTAATTTTGCATACTTGGGTGGTTCAGATGTCACAAAAAAAGCAACCTGCTCTAGTTGCAGATGTCCCTGCTCACTGCAAGGGCGTGGACTAGATGAGTTTGAAAGGTCCCTTCCCACCCACACCAGTCTACGCTGGAGCAGAGGGCAGCTGAGACCCTGCGCTGTGGTGGTAGTTTGTGTCACACTGAGAGAACATTGAGTTTTCTACTGATCAAGGCTTCTTCTGTTTTCTCTGCTAGTCAGCTCTAATGGGTTGCATCCTCCACGTGACCTCTTTGGTTGTACATCATTTATAGAAGGCTGAAATGGACAAAATGGTTTGTAAAAAGCTCTTTCAATCCCTGCTTGGAAAGAAGTTGTTCGTGGGATTCGCGAGATGTATCGTTTATTAATCTCCTTTGAAAGGCCAGTCCTGCAGTCCTGGTTGTGCGCTGTGGACACTGAATCCTGATTGTTCTCAGTGACTCTGCGCAGCCTGGTGAGGAAGTCTCCTGCTGCAGCTCGTTCCTCCGCAAAGCCCTGCATCTCCCCTCCCGTACGCTTACAGTGACACCAGGTCATGTTTGCTCTTCTTCATTTGTGACTCAAGTGCGTGAGGATTTAATGTAAACATCAAGAAATTGGTCCCCAAGGAGATCTGAGGAAACGTTTCTGTACAGTGCTCATCATCAACATGTTCAGTGGAGCGATGATCTGACTTGAGTTACAAGTTCTGTTTGAAATATGTAGAATCATAGAATGGTTTGGGTTGAAAGGGACCTTAAAAATAATGTCGTTCCAACCCCCTGCCATGGCAGGGACACCTCCCATAGACCAGGTTGCTCAAAGCCTCATCCAGCCTGGCCTTGAACACCTCCAGGGATGGAGCATCCACAGCTTCCCTGGGCAACCTGGGCCAGGGTCTCACCAGCCTCAGAGTGAAGAACTTCTTCCTAATTTCTAATCTAAATCTCCTTTCCTCTAGTATGAAGCCGCCATCCCTCGTCCTATCACTACAAGCCTTTGTAAAAAGTCCCTCCCTACCTTTCTTGGATGCCCCCTTCAGATACTGGAAGACCACAATGAGGTCTCCCTGAAGTCTTCTCTTCTCCAGGCTGAAGAAACCCAATTGTCTTTCCAACAAGCATTCAGGTCGGACACAGAGCCCTTGCAGCAGGGAAAGGCTACTCCCCCTCGCAGACACCCAACGGGCTCCTTCCCACCCGTAGTAAACCACAATTAGTGACTGAATCAGCCAGAGCAGCCCAGCAAGCCTGGTGAAGTCACCCATCTATGGATCTTACAGGCTGTTTAGGGGAGACAGAAAGAACCGGCTGGGCAGGACGCAAGAATTCACCTAAAAGCAACGGAGTTAAATTCACCGGGTGGAACGTGAGAGGCACCTGCCACCTCTCCTTTGCCTTTAAGCAAGGAAGCCATCAGAGAGAGCTAACTGGACTTTAAATGGTCAGTGCTGAAACCAAGCACTGCGGCTGATTTAGAAGCATGTTCACTTACCTACCTAAACCCAGAGTCATTTAACCTTCCTACATAAATCACGAAGTTAAGGAGCAATAGGTACAGGCAAAGCAGCTCCAGTAAATCAAGTGATTGAGCGAAGGAACCCAGGCGGAGCACGGAGCTCCTCAGCCACACAAAGCCACTGCATATGGAGTCTCTCTCTGCAGAGTTATGATCCCAGATCGCTATGTTGAGTAATAGCCTGCGTTTACACATTGCCTTTCGTTGGATGAAAACAGAAAGTGCTTTCCTGATTATATAGAGGTCAGTCAGCTCCAAATAAAACCAGCCACTGACGCAGCAGAACGTGGCAGCGGCTCTGCAAAGCGAGCCAGCGGGTTCTGAAAAGGAAAACAAACAATAAATCCTATGGAAATACATCTCTTCATGGTTTGGAGATGCAGAGCAACAACAGCTTGGCAAACATTTAGCTAAGGCAGTACGATGACGACTTTGAAGAAGCAGTCAAGGTAGGTCAAGGGATACAGCAAGGGGCAGAGCCGAATGAAGCTTCACCTCCCTCATGGACCACGTGCCCACTTGAGCTCCATGCAGGATCAGACAGACAACAAAACCAAACCTCCAACAAAAGGAATCTCTAGGAAAACAGATCCACCTGATTTAGGTCACTTTAACAGTCAAACCCAGAAGCAGATCTCTCCCAGCTTCAAGGTGTCAGCCCTGGTGTCTGGGAGGCAGGTGGAAGGTTAGATCTTGAGGAACAGTCTGTATAAAGAAAGTGCAGAAGGGGCTAAAAGACGAGAGAGCACAGGAGATACAACTTGATCAAGCAACGCAGCTTGCTTCCCTTCTGTCACTGCCACTTGTCATCCTACTATGATGCATGCTTTCCTGCCCTAAAACCAATTTCTACAGTAAAAAACCCCAAACCTAAAGGAGTATCAAGGAAAAGAAGCAATTGTTACAAGGTTGACTGGCTCCTGGTATGGTCCATGGCAGGAGTCATATATTTTGCTTAATTAAGATAAGGCTGTTGCTTCTTTGCAGATTTCACTAATACTGAATTTATCGATGCAGCATTACACAGCATTTTAAAGTGATAAAATACAGCTGACGCAGAAGCCAAAGGCACCCTGAACTGAAAACCGGAGAACACACTAATGGAGACAGATCTCCATGCCTCAGCCAAGCATGAGCGCTTCCACCCAATCCAATCGCTGGTCCCGATTCAAGGAAGCAACTACTTCAAGTACTGATTTAAAATTCCTTCCTGCCAGTTTTAACTTAGGCACTAGTGTCTGCACTCGGTCCAGGTGTTCGCCCAGTTCCCACACACCCTTATAAACAGTTCAGCGAGCCACAAATTCAACCTGGGAGCCACAGAGGCACCAAGCAATGACACTTCTGGAAGCCATACCCCAAATACCTGTTCAATGATCAAGCCCTTCTCAGGTTATTGAAGATTATACTATTTAAACATTTGACTGGCTGTCATAGAATTGTTCTGGTTGGAAGAGACCTTTCAGATCAGGTCCAAGCACTCCCCCAGCACTGCCAGGGCACCAATAAACCATGTCCCTCAGCACCGCATCTCCACAGCTTGGAAACCCCTCCAGGGATGGGGACTCCACCACTGCCCTGCCCAGCCTGGCACAGCCCTTGCCAGCAAGAAATTCTTCCTCATGCCCAACCTAAACCTCCCTTGGTGCAACTTGAGGCTGTTTCTTCTTGTCCTATTGCTTGTTCCTTGGGAGAAGAGCCCAACCCCCACCTGGCTCCAACCACCTTTCTGGGAGGTGAGAGTGAGAAGGTCTCTCCCAAGCCTCCTTTTCTCCAGGCTGAACAACCCCAGGTCTCTCAGCCACTCCTCACAAGACTTATGCTCTAGACTCTTCCTCAGCTTCATTGCCCTTCTGGACATACTCTAGCCCCTTGATGTCCTTCTTGGAATGAGGGGCCCAAAATTGACCCCACGATTCAAGGGACAGCCTTCCCAGTGCCAAGTACAGGGGGACAATCCCTTTCATGCCAGTTAAGATTTCTGCTATGTCCTTCCAGCACAAGATACAACTGATAGAAAATCCCTGTCACGGAAAGCCTTCTGCTGCCAGTGGCAGTAGGATTGCAATCCCGTTTGGTAATGGTTCAGCAGCATTTCTTCAGCTTTCAATGCCCTCTGTTCATGCAGACATCATGGTGCTGATCGCATCCATCGCTGTGCTGGCGGCGGGGTCCCAAGGGAACGTCTTTGCCACTTCAGCACTCAGGAGTTTGAGGTTCCTGCAGATCCTGCGGATGATCCGCATGGACCGGCGGGGTGGCACCTGGAAGCTCCTGGGCTCTGTGGTCTACGCACACAGTAAGGTGAGCAAGTCCTAAGCGAGGACATTGAGTTGCTTTTTGTGTTTTCCCCACCAGTACACTGCTTTGGTTCAGTTTTCCACCCCAAACATCTCCCAGGCCTGGGGAGATTGGAAAGACACCTTAGGTTACACAAGGAGCAATGCAAAGTCAAAGAAACAAGGTCTCCAACCAGGAAAGGAGAGAAGGGAGGGATGTTTAGATGTTTGCAGGGAATATCTTGAACATAGAGACCACCTGCACACTGACACAGCTCATTTCAAAGAGTTAGTAATTAGTCAGCAGCCTCGTTAAGCACAGGGGTTGCTGCGAGCTCTTTGTCTAGGATGCAGGCTTCAAAGCGGACGTGGTTCTGGAAGCACGTCCCATGAGCAGCAGCCTCTCAAGGACACAATTATTGCACCGGGTTCCTCTTCTCAGTGTGAGATGATGAACCAGTCACAGAACCAATCCCTGGGATAAGTCATCTTGGCCTTCCTCCAGTTTGGAAAGAGCTTGATCATTTATTTCCTACTGCCAAATTTATGAATTTAACATTTCCCCCATTCTCTACTGCAAAGCTCAGCCAGCTTATCCAGAACCGTGTAAAAAATCCTCGGGAATCTCTGGGTCTTTTGTCCACCCTTGTATTAACTTCATTCAGAAACAATCACTCCTGTAAATTCTGAATTAAGACTTCCCCGAAATTGGGGGATATTGTATCCAGACGCCAGCTTTGTAGCTTCTGCCTGGTTAGCGGAGGGGACCTGCCCTAAGCAGAGTCCCCAGGGATGTGGGGGTTCCCATTTCAGTTTTAACCCCACTTCCCTGTGTAAACTGGGGAAATTTATATATGTGTTTTTTTTAGCCTCAGTTCTGCATTTTGAAATAACAAATTATTTTCAGTCCCTTTCCTTCTCCTTTTGCTGTATGTGTTTAGATGATGGGGTCTTCAGGATGGGCATCCCCCTTGTGCATGGCAGGGCCACCACCAACCAAACCATGGTCCCATCTCAAAAAGTGGCACTGCTGATTCCCAACGAAAGCCCCAAAACTTAAATGAACGCAGGGAAAATTCAAGTCCAACCACAAGCAAGTTGGAGATGCCCACCAGGATTGCAGTCATTCTCCTCAATCCTTTAATGTTCTTGCAGGAGCTGATTACTGCCTGGTATATTGGCTTCCTGTGCCTCATCCTGGCCTCTTTCCTGGTGTACTTGGCCGAGAAAGGAGAAAATGAGCACTTTGATACATACGCAGATGCACTCTGGTGGGGTCTGGTAAGTAATTTTCATAGAACAGCTGCTGGTTATTAAAATAAAATGTCCATTACCCCTCCATCTTCTATCAGTTCTGCGAGGAATCAAGGTACGGAGCGCTTAGTTAACGTTTCTATTAAATGGCTTCAGGCTACTCTGTTTAGCTCTTTTTTCCTCAGTAAACCTCAGAGAAAATGTCAGGGGATTGCATTTCTGGAGTTAGCTGGAGCTGCGAGGAAACTGGGAGCTCGTGCGCTCTCAGTCGTGGGATTTAGCTCTGTCGTGATAGAGGTAGGTCAGATAAAGGCTGTATGCTACGAGGGGCTTTGGTCACTGTTTGGATGAGTATTGCCGCCCTTTAATTATTTAAAATGGTTCTTGGGCAACACGCTGGAAGAAATTTTGTAAAATTAATGGGGTCTGAGTACCAGAAAGACTCCGGCGCTGACAGCACTCCCCTTTCTCCTCTTTGCTGACAAAGGAGGAAAGGGCAGTACGTCTAGTTTTGCTCTGTGCGTGCGTGTGCATGTGAATTATTGGATTACCCCGATTAACAAAGGGGGAATTAATGACGTTCTAATCTCCTTGCGGTATTGTTCTTCTGCTCCGACTCCGTGGTGCTGGTTTGGCCTTGATTACAAAGCATGTAATGAAAATCCCCGATCTGATCAAACCCCAGTAACAGGCTTGGGGAGGAATTGGCTGATCAAGCAGCTCCTCTCTTCCAACAAAGGGAAAGAAGCAGTAAATTGCCCTTCAAGCCCCTTGGTTATGACAGAAAAATAAAAACAAAGCCCCATTTGACATAACTAGAAAATAAACAATGATGGACGGGGGGGAAGGGACAGCCCAGATCAGAGCTCAGTCTGGGGAGAGCCATGTGCAGATTTATCCCTCCTGCTTCCCAGGCTGTGCAAGCCTTTGGCAGAGGATCATCCCCTCGGCTCAGGACATGGAGCTGCACCAGGCCACTGAGAAGCTCAAAGTAAAAATTGGAGCTTCATTAAAATAAATAGGTTTTGGCATTGTCCGACTTGTGGGTCCGGTACAGACGGATGTTAAGAGATGGGCAAAATAAATCGAATTTCAGATTCAGAAAGTCATCCCTTGATCTGATCATATCGGTTCCAACCCTTGTAGCTGTCTCCATAAATGATAACAAATTTCTAAACCAGCTTTGCAATGATTCTGGAGAGAGCTTTGCTTTGCCCATGTTTCAGTGAGGAATGGCCACGTAGATGCATTTTCCAACCGCTTTGTCAAAATGGCATCTAATTGATAGGGCTTTTAGTGGGTCCAATTAAACGGTGCTTTGGGATTGTGCTTCCATTTGTGTAAAAGTGATTTTATTCTACGCTGAAGGCATGAGGCTTCCAAAGCCACATCAACACCGTGTCAGCTCCCATCCCTGGGGGTACTGTGGGATGGGACAACTTTCCCCTTGTCCTAGGAACCATTGGGGTCCATTGGGCAGAAGTCTCAGAGAAGATGTTCCTAATCAGACCATCTCTCCCTGCCTTGCCCTGCTAGTCCCAGGCTCTCCAAATCCTCTCGGAAACCTTGGGGGATACCCAACATTTCCCACTAGTGATGTCTGTGGACTGAAGTGGGAAAAATCCATCGTTTCCTGCATTTTGGAGCTGTCTCTAGCAAATCTCTCTGCTCCTTCCCCAAAACGCACCCAGCAGCTTGCCAGTGCTCTCTTGGTGTGCTGCAATAATATTGAGGAGAGGAAAAAACCGTCCCTAAATTAGGTTGTACAAAGCAGTCGTAATTCATCCTGTTGGGCTAAGATGCTGCTTTTAAATCAGAAGGGAGACAGGCTAATAGGCTCTGCTGGGAAGATGAGGAATAAACATCTTTATGCATGCAAATAGCCCTGTCCTCTTTCCTGAGATGCTGAAAGGGAGTTTTGGGGGAGCTGTGCTGGTTTCTTCCCCTGCTGAAGGCACAACCCCATCTCCCGGGGGAGGCTCCGAGCTGCCGCAAGCCTCTGCACCAGCTGGCAGCTCTGTGCCAGCTAAAGGCAAGGAAATGCTCCCGACTGGTGTGAAAACTCAACACGTTGAGCAGGAAGGGTGGCAGGGCTGTCCTGGGTGGCAGGGCATCATTGCTTCCCGTGGAGGACCCCATCCTGAGCAGCCGGGGTCATCCTGAGTGCTTGAGCTGCACCTCTACTTGGTCGCAGAATAACAGCATGGTGGGGTTGGAAGGGACCTCTAGAGGTCATCTCATCCAACCCCCCTGCTCCAGCAGGTCACCCAGAGCAGGGTGCCCAGGGTCACATCCAGGTGAGTTTGGAATCTCTCCAGAGAAGGAGATTCCACAACCTCTATGGGCAGCCTGGTCCGTTTGTTATCAGGTAGCTCTAAAAACAGTGTTGTACGACAGCGTGTGTCTTGCTGAACCAGAACACAGGAGTCCTGAGTTCTGGGGTACTTTAGTCTGGGGATTGCTAATTATTTTTGTTAGCATAACGTTCAGGAAAAGAACTTTCATTCTTTGCTTTCTTTTATACCCAAAGAAATAAACCGCTTTTGTCATTTAGTCTGGACTTTGCTAAAGCAAAAGTTACCAAGCATTTCTCACAAATTTGGCCTCTGTCTGTGGGAACTGATGTCAGTCAGAGCTTGTTCGTGGGGGTGGTGATACAGCAAACAGCATTTATCCAAGATCTCCTGAAAGCGAGGAATGAGAGCAGTGGTCCTGAGCGCTGCTGGGCTGGCAGGATACGTGCCCAGATCCTTCACAGCAGCACATGAGCAAGAAAGGTTTGATGTGCACCCATCCTGCTTGTAGAAAAGGCAAATCATACAGAGGAACTTATTCAAGGGGATTTTGTTTCACATTAAACTCTTGAAGTGCTATCAAAGCCAACATCCTAAGCCTATCAAATCTTGGTGTTTCTGTACAACCCATAAGATGCAAAAAAGCGGCTGCAGATCAAGCCATTTATTCTCCTTTGTAAGATTATCTCCTAAAACCTTCTCTTTTGCTCTTCTTTAACCTTTCCCAGCTGATTTCCTCTTCCGGTGCTGGCTCGCCCAGCACCTGCACTTTGTTCTCTGCTGCTTGCTGTGCAGCCCGGGATGCTTCAGCAAGATTTTCAGGACATGTTTGTCAGCCAGCTCCTTTGATCTCTCTATTTCTCTTATTTTTAATGATAATTCCAGACTTGTTCTGGCCTAACTCACAGTGGCTGTTGTGAGCTTTCAGCTGGAGTGAGGGAAAAGTGAAGCAGAAAAATGGCACCTAGAGAAATGCCATGAAGTTAATTGAGGCTTTTCCCTTGCTGAGGCATTTTTCCAGAGGTTTGTGAACAGTTTAGGGAAAGGGACTGTTGAGCAGCTGGGAATTAGATTTGGTTTTGTAGGGAGAAAAGGCACCATCTCCACCCTGGGACAGTTTCTCTTGCCGAGCTGCTTTGCTGGGCTCCAGCTGCTGAGGGCTGCCACGTGGCTCTTCCCTCTCAATTACGGGGCACCAGCTTTCTACCTGTGGGTCCTTCAGAGCAGTGAGACCCCATGTGCCAGGGCTCCTGGAATGGATGCTGACCCCATAACACTTCTAAAATGCCATGGACCTTCTTTCTCCTAGTTCCAGTCTTTGGACAACCTTCCTGGGGCTGCAGAACCACAGTTGTGAGCACACAGTGTGGGCAGGCTGCAGCATCCAGCCCTCCCCACTTTGGCTAGTGCAGGAAACATGTTGGATACCCACTTGGGTTTTCTCACCACCTGCTTCATTTACCTGCAGGGCTTAAAAGTGGATTTTTAGACCTAGAGCTATCATCTCATCCACATGGTCTTCTGTTTCTTCCACAAAGAGTGACTTTGTTTAGGATGCAGCTGTATTTGGTTTTCTCTTTAGGCAAAGTCTGGCTGGGGTTGTGTAGTTTTTCGAGAGTGGCTGATTCATGGGCAGATGTAGCAGTGACAGCTCAGCTGTACGAGCATGAATGGTTTGCATTATTTGACTGTGATTTTGGTGTGATCCAGCCATGGGAGGTGGTGGGTTGTGGGGAGCCCTGGGTAGGTTAGCTGGGAGATCGCGGTGCTAGTGATGTGGGAATTAATGAATGATTAGTGGTTTTGATGGGTGGGGTGTTGCCATAGGTTGAGGAGGCTGTTTTCAGCATCAGGCTTACTAGGAAGACGAGGCTGGAATAAAGACCTCCAGCCACTGAAACATTTACTTGTACCTTGGGACTACTTATGGTGTCCCTCATTCACTCCTATTTTATCTTTGATTTTAGAAACAGAACGATGAGTGTATCAAGCACCCCTCCTCTCTGCTTGTACCAGGAACCTGCCTAATGACAGCACAAATCCATCTTAGCTCACTGGAGACTAATTGTGCTGTTAGTAGCAACATCCAAGGTGGATGTTTAAGATTGTGTTTTGACTTGCAGTGTGTGCTGTTCCCAGACTGCTGAGATTTAGAAGTGAGCAATTAAGTTGTGAGGATGGAGTGAAGGGAGGAATGAAATCATTGGCATGGGTGCAGAAGATTAAATTAGAAGTCTCTGCATGTGATGATTCTTGGTTTAAATTGTCTCCTGTTGCTTATGCCCAAACTGCATGGATAGAGCTGATGTAATGTGAATTTTCTGGTCGTGAAAATGTAGGAACAGGTGTCCTACAGAAGAGATACTCTGCTCCTCGGGTCCCGGCTTGCTGCTGCCCCTCCTGCCATCCAACACCTCAGCATGCTTTTTTCCTGATCTCCAGCATCTCCTGCTGATGGAGTCTGGGCCTTTCCGCACAGCAATGCTGGTCCTGCTCTTCCCTGGCCCATGCTTGGCACTGGTGCTAAGTCAGTCAGTAAGTCAAGGACGGGGTTTTTATTGGAGTGTAGCTGTGCTGAGTGCTCCCTACGCAGCCACGTCCTCCACTGCAGGGTTTGCCAGGCATCCTGCATAATACAGCTCATGCGGTAAAACAGTATGTCTCATTTTGAAAAACGATGATTTTTTTTTTTTTTAAATGGTAACTGGACACTTTGCTGAATGTTCAGCAGCCGTTTGCAGGAACCAAGAAAAAGGGCTGCTGGGCAGGTGCTGTTAAATCACGGGTGCACGCTGTGGGTGCTCTGCACCTCTCGGAGCATCTCCATGCTTTGGCATGGGGCACTTGCTGTTCCCAGGTTCTTCATCCCCAGGGGATGGCCTGGGATTCACTGCCCAAGTCTGGCAACCTCCTTCCAGCTCTGCCCGTGGCCTGTGGCAGCTCTGGAATCCTACTTTTAGCCAGGTAGCTGTAGGGTTGGCGAAATGTCAGGTTGCACACAGACACACAGAATGGAAGGGGTTGGAAGAGACCTCTGAAGATCATCTAGTCCAACCCCCTTGCTAGAGCAGGATCCTAGGATCACACAGGAACACATCCAGATGGGTTTTAAGTGTCTCCAGAGCTAGAGATTCCACAATCTCTCTGGGCAGCCTGTTCCAGTGCTCTGTAACCCTCAGAGTAAAGAAGTGTTTCTTTAGGTTGAACCTCTTTTGTTTACCAGTTTGTAGCCATTGCCCCTTGTCCTGGTTATGGTCAAAGTTGGGTCCCCGTGGGCAGCGCTTTCAGTAGTTGTGGTTAACAACATGGTAGCATCTTGTACTTTTGGTACCAGGTTGTTGGGGGCTTGTAGACCCCACCTGTGGGCTGGTTGCTCAGCCCCTTCCACCCTGCTAGAACAGCCTGGGGACAAACCTAAGAAAAGCTAATGACAATTGCTTAGAATCAGTTTCAATGAGGGAGCTGGTAGGAGGGTTTTGCTCTGATCTAACTCCAGGGTTGGCTTGTGTTAGGGGAGCTCTGTCTCAAATCAAGAATATTTTTATTGAAGCACCACAGGAAGTGCTGCAGTAATGGGTGAAGACAGCTTTGCCGTGCTCTCTTGGGGGTAGTGTGAGCCTTTACTTTAAGGAGTTTGCATTGTTGTGGCTTGTGTGGACATGGTGACGATATTTCTTCCTTTGCTGCACCCTAAAATAGTGAATCCACTTCATTTTCTGTGCAGAACACTTATACGTCTAAGAATCGTTCTGGTTTGGGGGCTGTATTTCCTATCGGAGTTTGTGCAGTGTGTTAGAGGAAATACTTGCTCCTTGCTCTGCAGAAATTCTCCTCAAATAAGATGCTCTGCATAAAAATTAATTTTGTGTGCACAGAGTAAACTGTATAACTAACAACTGCTTCAGACATTAGAAAATACCAGACATCAGTACTTGAGGGACTGCTAAATTTATTGTAGGGAAAAGCTCTGGCAGGTAAGTTCTAGCATAAAGGAAGGGTTTATTTCCCTCTCACCACCTCCTGAAAAATGTTGTATGTATAAGCACAGGGTGCTCTCTTTAACGGCAGGCTCACTGTGTGTGAATGGCCTCATAAGCAGGCAGATATTGTGGATTTTCTTATGGTCTGAGCAAGGCTCAGCAGCTCTGGAGGAGGGTGTGAATTGCTGGTTTTCAGTGGACATGATTTGCAATGTGATCACAGGTATAAAGTTTAAAGCAGCCTGAATATTTGCTGGTTTTACCCGACACTTTGCCATGCTTTGGAAAGAGGGATTTGCATTTAATCTCCATTTTTTTCCCCCTCTCTCCCCTTCTACAATTAGGATTCTAGCAACTGCTGGGACTGATTTTGACCTGCGGACCCTGCGAGCTGTCCGAGTGTTACGACCCCTGAAGCTTGTGTCAGGAATCCCAAGTGAGTGTCACGATAACGTCACCTTCACAGCCAAAGATGCTCTAGAGCTTTTGGGGTGTTCTGTGTTTCTGAGCAGTATTTTCTTCCCCCACTGCTTCACAGTCTGTGGCTCCTGCCCTGGTTAGGTTCTGATTTTCTAGCTTCTCATATTGTGTACAGATTTCAGTGTTTTGCAGGTGAGCAGCAGATATTTGCCCTGGGACTCCTTTGCCTTTTGGGATTTGAAGACCTGAGACCTAAATTTTGCAGCTTTCAGGCCACCAGTCCTGAGTTTAGATTTTTTGATGGAGCAGGGGAGATGGGGACTTGTTAGAACGGGGCCAGAGGAGGCCCCAGCAATGATGGGAGGGTGGAACCTCTGCTGGGAGGCCAGGCTGGGAGAGTTGGGC
>JAVSBS010000690.1:11324-25991 GCA_033124195.1 Coracias cyanogaster | reverse complement strand
TTCTGCCCCATTATCAGCACGACAGGAGGAGAGGAAGAAGAGTCCATCTTGTTAGGGAGCTGCACAGGCTGGGACCCACCTCACCTGGGCTCAAGCACAGGCTCGAGGTCAAGTTTCTCCATGTATAAAACAAGGACTTTCTCCGTTCCCCTCCCCAGCAGCCAGAGGATTCACACGCTCCACAGGAGGCACTGTGAGCACAGGGCCCCATTAGGAGGACACCAGAGAGAAGGAGGTCGGATCAGTTCATGGAGGGAAACCTTGGCCCTAAAACCAGGCACTCAGAGCACACTCAGGATAGCCCACGATGTTAGAGGCGGCTCCTGCAAGTGTAGTAACCACACTTCTGTACAAGCAACTTCTGCACCTTTGACACTGCAAGCAATTCCTGCTGACCCCATCCTCCTCCTCTCCCCACACCCTTTTTAATTTAAAAGTAGTTGCATAAAAAAACAGTAAGTGAAAACAAATCTGTCCCAGTGCTGAGCTGCTGCCTGTACGAGGGTTTCAGGTGCAATTCGCTGACCAGATTATACGTGTATCTTTTAGCCACTTCTATGCCCCAAAATCACAGACCCAGGATCATACAGCAGACTTATGTAAGTTGCCTCCTGGCAACTTCACATCTTGCCACTGGCAGCAGGTTTTATAAAATCAAATCTAAACTGAAAGTGAAAGTCTATACAGTGGGTCTCCTTGGGTTTGCATCCACGTGTTTTAAAAGCCACCAGATCACTATAAACTCTGCAGAAAGCAAGTGAGTCTGTTGGGGCACGGGCCAATGCAGAGAACCCCCTTCTCCCTCCCCATGCTTTGCTCCACAAAGAATGTTGTCAAAGCTATACAGTCCTGTACAGCCATCAGCAGAGACAAGGGCTCTGCCTTCAGAAACTGCACCACCGGCCAGCAGAGCCCCAGAGCAGGTAAGACAAGACCTCCCCTGTTCAAACGAGCACCTGACCTCGAGACAGCATTTTCTTCGGTGCCTTCTCTTTATTCTTGTCTTTTTCTTCTTTCTCAGCCCCATCTTTGGTGGACTTTTCCTCTTCCTTGTCAGAGGGGCAGCTAATGTGCAACTGAATGATGTCCTGGAAGAAAACAAACAAAGCTGGTCTGAGTCACTTGGACCCTCCCTGGAATCACTGCCATGGCTGGAGATGTTGGCAGCCAAGAAGGGCATCACGGAAAGGCAGGGGATTATGATCAGAAACATTTCATAAGAGGCCCTGTTCTGAGAGCAGACAGGGAGCCTCCCTTCCCACCCTCCTCCCAACGAGAAGCCTTTGGCAGGCTCTGAGGGGACTCTTAACAGCATTTGTCACTGTTGAAAACCCGCCTTGCCTGGATCACCTCAGAATCTACGTCACATGCTTCCCTACTCAAGGCTGATAAAATGCTGTGATGTTCTGGACTCAGGAGTGCCTACAGGAAGCTAGGTCCTGCACCCCTCAGTGAGACTCTACTGTCTAACCTGGGAAGAGAAAGGGTGTAAGAAGAAAACAGAACACACAGCAAAAAGCAGATGTGCTGTGTCCCCGTGCCGCATGAGGCTTTCTGATGTTTCTTTTCACCTCCTCTCTTGAGCTGCAACTGCCTGGCACGGCCTGAGGATTCACTGTGCTCCAGCAGAAGGAATGTTTAAACACCAGCAGGATTCTCAAAGGCAATGTCAGATTAAAACTGACTATAAAACCACTGCTCTTTGTGCCAGCTGATCTTCCCCTGTCCTTCTGCATGGACACTCGTGTGGTTCTATGGCACCACGATGGGTGCTTACGGTTGCTTCAAAAGTCCTCCTAGTGACTGCACAGTTCTAAGTGGAATCTAAACAAAAGAGAGAAGAGCAGCCTCTGGATCTGGAAGCCTCAGCACAAGGAAGGCTTAGAGGCCAAGCACCCCAGGGATGGGGTGGCCTGGGCAGCACTCAGCCCTGGTACAGGCCAGGCCTGTCCTTGTCAATGGAAAATAGCATAGAGGTGTCTGATCTACCACCACAGACCTGAGCTGGTGAGTCTGCATGGCACGGTACTATGTCAGCTCAATGAAGATGGGCTCTAGCTAGCCACAATCTGATGGACAGTGAGCCAGCTCAACTCTCCTCACACTGCACTGTCCTGTGCTTCTAAAGCCTGTGGGGGCAGAGAAAGCTCAACTCATCTGCTCTTGCCGGGGCAGGCAGGTTCTCAGCTCTGACTGCCACCCACCTTCAAGCTTCAGCTTCTCTGTCACTGCCCAGAGTGACCACAGACAGGGATCATCTCTGGAGAGCACTGCATATCCCTCCTCTGTGAGCTGGCTGCTTTCAGGCACTGCAGCCTGAGATGCAAGGAAAGGGCTTGCAAAAAATCTTCCTTCCTATGGCCAGCACCCCAGGGGCTTTGTGAAGGTGAAGGGCCATTCTATTTTCAGGGGCATGAGCCTGCACAGCTTGAGTAGTTGTGGGTGCCCAGTGAGATGATGCAGATGCTTGTCTCATTCTAGACTTACCTGGGACTCCAGCAGCCCATCTACAAAGGGACTAGATGATTCTTCACACACAGCCAAACTCCTGACCAGTTTAAGCTTTGAATTAGACTGGAGAAGGAAAAGAAAGAGTATAGTTAAGTCACCTCAGCCAAAATGCACACCCTTAAATTCATGCTGCTGCATTACCAAGCCAATCATGCAGTCATTAAACTGCTAAAAAGGAGGAGTTCCAAACCAGCTTCTTGCAGCAAACAGGAATGTACTAAGGCTTGGAGTCCTAGAGCAAATCAGTTATTTTCTTCCTTCAGTCTTTGATTAGGATTTAAACCAACCACATTTTAAATGAAAAAGATCACTGCCTTAATTCACACACGCTTTGACCTCTTCAGCCAGAGCAATTCTAACCTCTCCCTTCCTCTGCTGGCAAGAACTGAAACCATTTACAAAGGACAGAGATGAAACCAACTATTTTACTGTTTTTTAAGATGTGAAGAGTGTCACTGTTTTTAATTAAAAGGCTGTCATCCCATTTACACCTTGCCTTTCTGACCTGATGACTTTGGTTATTTTGGGTAACGTAGTAGTGCTTAGAGAAAATGCTTAAAATAAAACCTGCACTTTCAGGACTCTTGGCAAGTTGACTTACTTGGATGACAAACAGGAAAAAAAAATTAAAAAAAAAAAAATCTATCAATCAGTCACATGAGATCCTGGCACAATCAACAATATGGAGAAAGGCCTGAGGGGCACAGACCATCCCAAGGCTGGGATCACGACTCAGCTCAGAATGGCCAAAAGAAGAAGAGGACATCAGAAAGGGTCATACCTTGGCTCTTTTTCTGGCATGTCCATGACTTGAAGTTCGCCTCTGTGGAGAAACGAAAGAGAAGGCAAGAAGCTTAATCTGAATGTGCACACTGGAAATGGTATTTGCTGTGCAAGGCACAACACTGAGCGTGTAAAATGACTGCAAAGAAAACCTCCACCTGAAAGCCTGTGCAAAGAGGAGGACCTGGACCACTGTCCTGCCAGTCCCCAAGCAGGCAAAAACTGCTAAGAAACTTCATGTGTATTAAGCCCAGTTCCTCTGTTTCTGAGAACCAGCAGAACTGTGGGATCACAGTGCGTAAAAGTGGAGGCACATGACATGCTTCTGAATGGGAAAACTAGAAGTCTTCTACTATTCCTGGAATGCGAAGGGGGCTCTAATGCAGCGGATCATGAGATAGACACACCACTGCTCTGATTTAAGAGACACCGAGTCAGATCTGTTTTCTCTACCTTCTAAGACACCTTTCCCCATTCCACATGACAAAGTGACCACAGCCAGGCTCTTTCTGAGCCGCATTTGTGTCTGCTCACACAGCGGCCGAACAAATGTGGCACCAGCCACCAGCTTTAAGTGCAGAAGCGTTCAGCAGGTTGTTGAGAGCGGGCACTTCTTCAAAATCAACGCTAAGCCCAAAGAACACATAATAGGAGAGCAGAGCAGCAGGAGCAAGTCCCAGCACCCTCCAAATGATGCTTGCACAGACTTTTTTTTCCTTGCTGAAATGAAATCCCAAAACATTCACTTCCTATTTGGGCTTTTTTAACAGCAGCAAAGCAATGGCCAAGGACCATTCCTGAAACAAAGCTCTCCCTGGGATGCCTCTGCTTCACATTCAGTCATTAACTGATACTTAGGTCAAAGAAAGGAGCAAGAGGGAGGTAACAGCCCTGGGACTAGAACATGGGGATGGAGCACAAGTGCCCCCAGGAGCACCAGGCTTATTTTCTCTTGGGCTCAAAGAATATTTCAATTACTCCACTCTGAGCAGAACAGATTCATCTACAGAGAACGACAGCAGCCTGTGAACAGCACAGTCTGTAGAGCACAATGTCCCTTTAGGAGGTGGTGGTGCAGGATTAGGCCCGTTTCAGAAGGGAGAGCAAACGACTTACGCACACCAAGTAGGAGAGGGCCCGGCTCCACAACCTGGCAAAGGGACTCTACGCTGGTCTGTGCACTTACCTGAGATTCTTGGCGCACACTGACCTCCTCCCCTCCATCCTTCTCCATCTCCTCCTTGCTTGGTGACCTGGATACATATTTGGCTTTGTTCACAGATTCTTCAACCACCTTTTTTTCAGACTCCTTCATTATTTCCAGAGACTCCTGTGTTGTGTTGCTGTTCGACATCTTCAGAGCCCTACCACGTAGCAATGGGCACCTGCCAAAAGACATGACAGAACGGGCAGAAGAGAGTCAGGGGATGGAGCGAGTTTCTACCTGGAACACAAACTCTTGTGCATACAGGTTGTACCTTCCTTGTAACTCATCTTGTGTACAAAGACCCCCAACCAAGCACTCTGATGAGAACCCATCTGCTCTTCCCTGTGGATGCAGCCCCTTGTGCCTGCCTCGATGGGACCTCGAAGGAGTTCCATGATTCTCACAAGGACTCTGGAGACAGGAGCAGGACTGAACAAAGCCTCTGTAATATACAGAGGTCCCCAGTAACTTCTCAGTTGTGAGGGAGAGACTGAGCACAGTTCTAATGCCAGCAAACACCCAGACGCAGGGAGCTCAGCAGGTGAAATAACCCAAGCACTGGAGGAGAGCTCTGTGCCAGGACAAACAGCAACAACAAATCTGCTTTGCTATTCCCCAAATCCCAGCCCAGTCCTTCTTGTAATTAGTCAAATCTTCAGTGGGAAAAAAACCTCGGACCAAGACATTGCTCTGGTTCTTCCTGTGAAGGAAGGTAACTCCGATATCTTTTCTCTAACTGCCTATGGTTGGATACTTCAGGAGACATGAGAGTCAAACAGTAACAGGCAAACTACAGATTAAGATGAAAAAAATCATGCTTCTTGACAAAGTTGTGTCCTTTTGATTAGCAAGAGCACAGACAGTCTACAGAGCTCCTGAAACCACCTCAGAATTGGAGCAAAATCTAGTCAGTGCAGCAACATGTGCCTCGGTCTGCTGACAGCCCTCAACAGGCAACGAACGTGTCACAGATCTGTTCGTCAAACTGAGCGTTCGTTCCAAACCAATTGTCTAGAATTGAACCATCAGCCCTCTCAACTGACTCAGAGTAGGACTCTGAGCTTGAGTGAGGCCTAAACCAGCTTAGGTAGGACTGCAGAGGGTCTGCTCCTCCCTGAGCAGAGCTCTGTACTCATCCGGGCTAGACAAAGGCGGGATAAAAGGCACATCCTTTGAGACAAGTTTCCAAAAAGAAAAGTGGAAGCTTACATTTGAGAGAGGATCAAACAAAAGGTCTGGGCACTGGAAAACACAGCTGATGTTTAACAACTTGTTTTATTAATTACTTTGGCAGAACATGGCTGAAAAAGAGTCAGATCTCACAGAGATTTATTGACTCTTGGCTCTACCTGGGAACTACTGATACTCATTAACTAATTCAACCTCATCTGTGAGGCTGCTGAACATAAACCATGGATTTGACTCTTCCTGCAGCTACTGAAATCACTTCCAGACACAGAAGCAAGAGAGCGCAATCCACTGCTTCTGGTTGGTGGATTGTCACAGGGATTTGTTACACGCTTGTGAAGACATCCCGGGTAGTGGCTGAAAACGCCTGGGGCAGGGCTGCAGGCAGGGAAACCACCACACCATGCAGGGAGGAGAGGCCAGCACTGCCCCAGATCCACACGAGAGGATGGGGCAGGACACATGCTGACGAAAGGAGGAAGCTATGGACACCTCGGCTTTCCCTCACAGCTCCCACATCCTGCCGGGCTCACAATGAGCTTTGCCAACAACAGGACTCACTGCTGGCAGTTCAGACACTAAGAAAACCAGGAAAGGAAAAAGTTACTTAACCCAAGGTCTTGAGGAGTATGTGGCACCCTGAGGTTGTGTGGAAAATACCCCCGTCAAGCCCAGAAAATTCACAGAAAAAAGGATGCAGGGAAAAAGCAAAAAAGCTGTCATGGATGAAGCTGACAGGGCTGCACCATCCAAAACAGGCACTGGAACCTGTGTGTTTCAAGACAGACATGTCTGTATGAGTGACCAAAGTGGTGGCTCCTTGCAGAAACCAGCTGCCATTGCCAGCTTGTCACAGAAAATAAGTGAGCAGCCTGTGGCTGATGTTGGCTTTGCAAGACCACTCTGCAAACTCCTCTCCCTCCCAGATCCTATTTCCAAGAATGTAGGTGACCTTGAATAGCAGGTGGAGGAGAAGGTGAGAGCACCTCCATCTGCTCCTCTGAATGGTGAGCTGTGCAGAGCCTCACACTGCAAGAATCGCTTGCTGCTCCCTAGTCCTTCCTGGCATGGTTCCATGGGACAGGGTGCAGCACTACAGACAGTCCCACAAGCAGGACTGGAGCATCCCTACAGGAAGCAGCTTCCCTCAGGAATCTCTGAGGCACCCAACCTTCAGCTGCAAGGCTCTGCAGGAACCGCAGATGAGCTCCAGGCTTATAGATAAATGCTACCCAGGGTGTTGAGCCCCACATAAAGGAGTTGAGCTCTGCCATGATGCTCCAACAGGAGCTAGGCCAGAAGAGGAAAAGGGCTTCATCTACATGCCAGCCTCCTTCCTGGGAGTCGGGACAATGCAGGGGCTGAAGTTGGTGAACTCTGCCTTCCCCCTCCCAAAATATTCCACACTGTAGGAAACTGCTCCAGCCTCATGTCTAGGCCAGGAGGATCAGCTTGGGGAACAGAAGCAGGAGGTTCCTCTGGGTATGAATGAATTGTGTCCCCTGGGCCAGGCAGAGAGGGGGTGTGCCGCAGGAGCTGCTGTGGCAGACAGCAGCTTGCATGGAGAGCCGAGGTTCAGAGGGCTTGGGGGGGTGGCTGGGACTGAGGTGTGCCTTGCCTGGGAGACACAAAGATTATATCAATGCAACACTAGCAAAGCCACAAAATCTGTGTCGGAAAAGAGACGGACAGAGAAGCGGAAGGTGGGTGAGCTGCCTTTGACTGCCAGCTGGGGTCTGGAGACTGGCACAGCAAACAAGAGAGTCCAGGCAGCGATGCTGTGAATGCTCCAGTCATGCTGGCGAGGGCCAGGCAAAGGGGCAGCCAGGGAGGGCTGACACCCCCGCCTTCACCCCAGAGGGCAACACCGAATTCCACCTCTGCTGCCTTCTTGCTGCATGCAGTTTGCATGTCCAAGTCAGTACAGCGTGGGCAGCAGCTGGGCCTGGGTAGGCAGGGAATAAAAGCAAGAAACTTCCGCATTTACAGTTAGGATGGATCCAGCGGCAAACCTGGGAAGGCAGGAAGCCAACTGTTAAATACATTCTCTTCCTGGCCTTGTTTCTCAGAGCACAGACATGCTCCCGTGAGCTCAACAAGTGTGC
Source organism: Coracias cyanogaster (assembly GCA_033124195.1). Lineage (NCBI taxonomy): Eukaryota > Metazoa > Chordata > Aves > Coraciiformes > Coraciidae > Coracias > Coracias cyanogaster. The sequence continues at coordinate 18,197 of JAVSBS010000690.1, read as the reverse complement.
AAAGGAGCCATATGGCTGCTGTCTGTAGCTGCTGATGGGCACGCTCCTGGGTGCAATAGGATAGAGGTGTCTGAGGTACCGCATCCCACCACACAGAGGAGTTCAGCTGCCTCTCAGTTTTCAGAGGGAAGGAAACGAGTGTGAGTGGGCTCCACTTTCCCAGTCCTGGTCTGTCCCATGACCACAGAAGCAAGTCTGCTCACAGCCTTCTGGACCAGGCTTCCAAATCTGCTTCAAGGACAAGGATCTTGACTCACTTCCCCTCTATGTCCTCCTTTGGTTATTGACCAATTCTTTCTGTGCTTTCTGAAACTCACTCCAAAAGGCGTTCAACAGGGCAGAGCGAAAACCTTCTCAGACTCAGCCCAGGTCACCAACATTAATGGGACAATGTTCTCACTGCAGGGCCTCGCTTCCAAGAAAAAACCCTGATGAAGCCGTAACAGCAGCAGCTTTCTCCAGCCTCAGGCTGGTCACAAAATACAAAGAGAGCAACCTTAGAAACCAAACACACCTAATCACATGCTAAGCAGAGTTAAAGTGCTCTGAGGGTTCAGAAATAAACATCCTGAGGCTGGTGGCTCAGCGCTGGGCAGTACAGTCCCCACCATGTTGCACCGATGGACAATCAAAGTCAATTCTGAGTGCTGGGAGAACTGGACAGGAAGAGCTAGCCCAGTCCACGGGAGGTTTGCTGGTGTGACTGATAATTAAAACCAACAAACCAGCCCGTAAGAGGGGAGGGGGATGGCAGTGGCCTTTTTCTAGCATCTGAGCAGTTCGCATCGCCCCTCTGTGTGAGGCTTTAGTATCAGCATCATGTATCAGTGAGTAAGAACCTCTGCGAGGTGAACCAATGATGCTTTCGAGAACGATTTGCTCACTGGCTCCCAGATTCACCAATGGGAATTGCAGCTCCATGGCAACGGGCTCTATCACCACCAGCAACCAGCCAAGTTTCAGGGGTGATTTAGATTCTCGCTCCCCGTCTGCTGTAGAAAAAGGTTTTCACGGGAAAAAGTGGAGGCGGCAAGGTGGGGACAATGCTGCAAATCCCAGCATTAAAGCCTCCACGGTTCTCCGGACTCAGTCAGGCAGCAGCCGCTCCCTCTGCATCGAGGGATACAAGAGGCCCCATCTGCCCCTCTTCTGCCAGGGCAAGGCAGCTGGTGACATTTTTGCTGTATTAAAGTAGAGATACAACCAGAAACTGTACTGAAAGGCTTCGTTAGTAGGCCCAACAAAGGCCATGAAGCTCCTGATCTGCCTCCCTCCCAGGCTCTGTTTGGGACTGCTCTGTGAAACGAGCTGCCTGCACCAGCAGCGCTGACTGGGGCATCCCCAGCATCCCACAGAAAGTCTGGACCTCAGCTGGAAAACACAGGGACAGAGCCCTTTGAGCACATTCTCCGTCCCTCCTGTGGGAGAAAGCAGCTCCCCACCGGAGGCACCAAGTGAGCACCTGGGGCAGTAAGAAAGCCCTAAAAACCTTATTCAGGAACACTCATAAGCTGCAACTGTTCCAGACAACAAAGCAACCTCTCCCAAATTCTCTCCATTGCTTTATTTTCAGTTGAAGAGAGGGATTTAATTCCTCACAGCCATACAGTTCCTACAAAACCTAGCAAAAAAAGAAGCCCAACAGGAGGCCAGATGTATTTGCCTGCACAGTGCACAGGCTCCCAGTGCTTAGTCATTGCTTTATATCTTAATCTCCACCCCCACATTACATCAAAGAGGTGAAATTATGATGCAGATGGAAGGGTTTGACTTCAGGTAGAAAGGGGGCAAATAACCTTATAGGAACAAGAAGACAGGAAATGCAGGTGGGATAGAAAACCCTCAAAGTTAATTCTGCAGAATATCAGGAGGCCTCCAACATGTCCCTCCCAAATAATTCCAAGGAGGGTAAGACACCACCAGTCAAGATGCCTCATCCACAGCTGAGGAAAGCCCCATATCGAGCTCTGCTTCACATCTGCTGAGCAAATGGCTGCAGCAGTTGCAGGCCAATGGCTCTCCTGGCTGCTCACGTAACATTAGTGCCATGAGGCTGGGCTGCCAAGGGAAAACCCCTTCTGAGGGTTCTATCCCTGCACCGCAGCAGAGCCGCTGCCTGCGTGGGTCTGAGGGGCTGCCAGGCCTGCTCCACAGACCCCAGGAAGAGGCTGCGATCTGCAAAGGCCTAGCTGCAGCGGCCCTGGTTCACCTCTGTGTCTCTGGCTGAAGAGAGGAATAGGAGCCTGGAGGAAAGACTTAATCCTGGTGCTCTTCTTCATTTTGAATACCTTTGAAAAGGCTGTTCACAGGGGCAGGCAGTTTCTTAAATGGCACAGGAGCCAGTAGGTGTGTTATGGGAAACCTGAATTCTCACCATTGCAGTTCTCAGTCACGCAGTACACATATGGTCTTCATTATGTAGAACATCTCAAACCACAGGATAATTTCAGGAGGGAAAAAAAAAAAAAGAAACCACTTATTCTGTTACTAATGCAAGCACTGAAATCAGAATAGGTGTCAACTTGCTATTACTGTACACGAGTGACACAACTGGTGTCAGGACTGCCAAAATCATCTTTATGTGATACACCAGAATCAAATGTGCCAGAACAGTAAACAGACGTTGGCATCTGAGGAAAGAGAGAAGCAAAGAGATACAGCCTGCTTCACCCGCGGGCTTCAACACCCTGCCCTTTCCACCTGGATGCCATGCAGGGCTCCCATCTAGAGTGCTGCCGTCACTGAGTCCTGGTGTGAAAACACCCTTGTCCTGTGAACCGACACGGAGGGGAGAAATGACACATCAGTAAAGTAATACAGTTTCTCTTTGTCTGCAAGGCATACAAGGGTGGGAATATCCAGCTGGGGGACTCAGGGGCTCACAACCAAACGAAAACATCAAAATGACCTAGGAAGAGCATGTTGTTTTTTTCCTTATACATGAAAACTGCTGACTGGGAGTAGCAGCAGCAGAAAGAGTTGCCATAAGCCTGACAGGAAACTTAAATGGAAAGCTGACCGAAGCATCCAGAGAGTCCAGCTCGACCGCCAGCATATTCAGGTCCCTTCTCATTACTCCCAAGGCAGCCTATATGCTATGCAGGATCAGAGCTCCCATCTCATTTCTGCTGCAAAAAGTGGACAACACAAAGAATGCAACCATTGGACTTGGGTATGCTGGAGATCTACCAGGGAAGATAATTCAGTCCAGCACCAAAGCCAGAGGCTGTAAAGATACCCAGATTCCACTGAAAGCCTCCTTGCCCCCCCAACTGCACTTGCTGCTCAACTTCTGATGCATGTTTCCCCTTTATAAGCATTAAGGGGAGAAAACAGTGTGTGGAGGGAGGTATCACATGAAGATGCAAGTAAGTAACCCTCAAAAAATCATTAGAAATCCCTTTAAAATAATGCATCTGTTACTGACTTCCAGCACCATGCACTGGAACAGCTTTTATGATCAGATGGCCTCACCAGAGCAGGAGCTGCAGTTCCCTTGGCAGCGCCTGCCCAACATCAGCAGTGGTGCCCGCCCCCTCCCACCACTGTGGCCCCTCCATGCCAGCTCTCCACCAAGCACTTTATTGCCATTTCAAGCCTTCTGTGCCCTGGCTAGAAAGCCCAGACTTAGTCAGCAGCCCAGTACATTCTTTGCTGCTCTACAGCACTGCTGGGTATGAAAATCTTTTAAGCTACCGTTATTAGGTGCCCACAGCTCCACATGCCTCCCAGCAGCTAAAAGGTTGTACAGACAGGACAGCACTGGGAGAAAGGAACCTACTGCACAAACATCACAGGAGGGTTTTCAAAGAAGGAGAGTTCAAATGATGCTGAAGAAAGGGGGTTTAAACAGTCTCAGGCTTAAAAGTTGTCTTATCCTGAAGTTCACAGCTACAGGAGCCATCTTCAGTCCTCCTGCTCTCCCCTCCCTAAGTCTAAGGGGATGTTATTTGTTTGATGTTAAAAACAAACAAACCAAAACACTGACGCTCTTGTCTTTTCTTTTTATTTTAGGAGGTGCAGTGAAGCTCAGTTAGAACACTCTGACCCCTTGTTTACAAAATTTGAGGGAGAAAAAACGAAAAGCCACCCAACAGCTAAGAAGTGAAAGGCTCACAGAAGCCATCAAAATGAACGGCTCTGGAGGAGAAAGGTTTGGTCCAAACAGCGCCGTGAATTTTTGCGGGCAGTGCCCCTGAAGGTCTCTGGGCAGAACGGTGGGAGAAAGAAAAGATAAACCTGAGATGAGAATCTCCCATCAGAGAGTTTCCTTCTCCATTTCACACCGGTTTTCCTTTCCCTATCATGAGCTATTCCTGTATTCATCTGAAGACCCGGGAACTGCTCCTGTGACGTCAAAGCAGTTTCCCAGCAACAACAAACGAGGGCTGTCCACCACGGGGGTTTCCTGAAAAGCTAGCAAGGAATTATCCACCTACTTTCTCCAGTGTCAAGATGCAATAAGACAGCACTGAACAGGAGCTTCTGTTAACCCTGCCGTGGCTCAGAGGAAAACTCTGGCCCTGTTCCCACTGACACACATCCGAATACTTCCAGAGAACTCGAGGCAGAACTCCTTCCACCTGCACTCATCCACAATGAAATGCCCCATGATGATCACTGAACAAAGTGGGGAGTGATGATTAAAAGAAAAAACCAAACCAAACCAAAACACAACACAATTTCAGCTTTTGGCTGCCGGCTGCAGAAGCGGGACCTGACAGTGAAGGGGGAGTCTGAAGCGTGGGTGCAATAGTCCCCTTCCACCTTCCCACAGTCTTCACCGGCTGAGGTGCTCACACCATTCACCCAAGCAGCTCTCACTGCTGTTTGCAGATCCTCAAGCCACAGGTTCCAGTTTCAATATGCATTTTAAAGACATGAAGGGAAACAGGTCCAGGGAAACCTGAACGAAGAGCCTGCAGTATGGTAACTGGCTAATACCTCAAGCCCAAGAAAACCAGCTCCTAGCACTAAATCTGAAATGACAGGGACACCGTTTCCAATATCTTGGTTTTTAGGCAAGACTGGATGATGAACATGTGTGAGAAGGGGTAACGGCAACTCAAACTCCTGGTTCCACTAAAACCAAACCAAGTGCAGTCACAAGTTTAAAATAATTTAAAAAGGAGGTTAATGTATATGTGAGCACAAATAGAGTCCTACAGAACACCAAATTGTATAAGCTAACCTGAAAACGTCATATGGCACATAGCCAATGAACTAGTCGGCGTTTCTCATCAACTAGCCATCTTCAAACAACTAAATCCATTAATGTATAAACCCGCAGAAGGGCAGAGAGTATTTTGGCTTTGCAAAATGAACAGAAACTAGGCAAGAACCAGCTGCATAAACACCACAGTAAGACACAAGGAGAACCTATGAGACTGTCACAGGGAACTCCTTGATGACATGGAAGAGTAACAGCATCAGGGATTCCCCTGGCTCTTGGAGGTGCATCCCCAGCAGCACAAAAAGATGGAGGAGAAACCTCATCTCAACTCCCAATTCTTGAATGGGATCACAGAGCCACACGCTCACAGAACAGCACCATTTTAAATTAACCCCATCAAGCAGCAGAAATCCTGTCACTTACCAGAGATGTATGATGTCAGGTCCCCATCCCTGAAATGCTCACTTGCACTTACACCTATACTGTGTTTTGCACAGTGGGGGTACCGGGAAAGGAAAAGAAAAGTCTCTGGTCAATCTTTTTCAAGCCCCAAATAATTGAAGACTTATTCCAAAAATCAACTCACCGTGGTGGTTTTGCACTCCCAGCAGGTCATCTGTTTGCCGATTTCAACAGAGACTCCATTGCCACAACCAGTTCAAAAGGAATTTTGCCAGGATAATACTGCTTCTTAGAAGCCCCCGCCAGCTCTCAACCCTGAATAAACTGCTCACGATCTTTGCTGCTGCCACAGCTAATTGCTCTGACAAGCCGCTCTGAAGCGGAGCGGAGCCCAGCTGTTCAGAAGGATGTCACAGAAAGCTCTGCCAATAGCCACATGCATCCCCCCCCTCCTGCTCTCATTCAAACACTTCAATGGAACTGCCTCCGCACAGCCCTGAGAAGGCTTTAAAGACACAGAATTCTTCCCCTGCCAGGCTCCGGAGCTACACAAATATAAGTGCAGGAGCAAAGAAGAGACACCACAGTAAACATCAGCATCTTCTCAAAGAATTCCAATGCATGGACGACACTCTGCAGAACGCCCTGCGCATGCCAAGGTAGGTCACAGGCAGCCTTGCTTCACTCCTGTTGTCATTGCCATAAAGTCTCCGGGTGGTCAGTCTGTTAATGGTTCTATTTCAATTCAGTTATTTTTTTCTGGCTCATTTATTAGCGATTAAATACTGACAGAGACAGGAAACAAGAAATGCAAACGGCCCTAGTGAGATGTTAAACCTCTTACTTTCTAAAGTTTTCCCCAGAAAGCGGTTTTCCATCCCAGACCTGGCAACACCACAGGCACACAGGCTGTACCCAAGTCTCCTCTCCAGATGCCAGAGCTCACTCCCAAAGCAGCCTCACTGAGCGTCGAGTACAGGTAGACTCTAATGGATCACAAGCACATCCTGGTCCCTTGCCAGCCTCAGAAGTCGCTTCTTGTTGGATTATGGAGGTCTTCCGACTACAGCTCTACACGCTGGTCAACAGCAGGTAGGAGACATTCTTCTGCATCAACGGTTCCTCCTAGGCAGGAGCCTGCCACAAGCAAGGTGCAGCCAGGGCTGAAGAGAAGGCACCAGGCTGACTTCAGACAGGATCAGCTCAGCCAGCAGCTGGTCTTGAGGAGGTTCCTTGCTCAGGCTGAGCTCTGGCAGTGCTGGAGCTGGCAGCAGCGCAAGGGGCAGCCGGGCTTACAG
>JAVSBS010000690.1:0-11298 GCA_033124195.1 Coracias cyanogaster | reverse complement strand
AAGGAGATGATGATGAGAAGGTAGGGTCAGCCTTGGGCTCAAGGATGTGGAAAGGTTGAAGTGAGACAGTCACACAAAGGTGGAGATGTGCAGCTTTAACTGACAGCACCCACTGCAAACTGCACCGGTGAAGCCTCTTCAAGACTTGCCTTTACCACTTCTGCTAAATTAATGGAGTTTCTTCTAAAGGATCCCATTACGGCCAAAGAAACAGTCCAATAAAGCTTCCAAAAAGCAAGGAAACAGACAACAGAAACCAGATACATTTCAGCTCCATGACAAACTGAGGTCCAAGATGGCAAAGTGGCCCTGCTCTGCAAAGGACTCAAGTTCAAATGTATGGATGAGCTTCTATCTTAACCTTCTTCAAAGCCTCCTGAATCAAGCCTGTCATAGTCACACAAAAAACAGGTGAATACTCCTGGCCAGTTGTCCTCCTCTTCCTGCTGGAACTGCTGCAATCCCAGCAGTGGTCAACAGCTCCCGACTTTTGCCTGCAGCCATAGAGACATTTGATGAGAGGGTCCCATGTCTAGGGAACCAGAGAGAAAGGATTGACAGAGGGGCAAGACAGGCATGGGCTAACAAGAATAAAGTCACTTGCAATGCCATACCAGTATTTTCAAGTGGAAGGCCACAATTAATTGACCCCTACAGTGGCTGAATGCAAAGCCTTCATGGGTGTTACAGGAGATGTCCCCATCAGAAGGTACAGGGAAGACAGAGCCAAAGGATTCCAGTTTCTTTTATGCCCCTATTCCTGGCTACCTCAAGTTCTTTCCTCCCAATTATGCAAAAAACTTTTAAAAAGGAAGCTGCCTGTCCAAGGAAACTGAACCGTGATCTCCCAAGCTTCTGCGGAACGGTCACCGCTGTTGGAGCAGTGGCCTTCAACCGAACTCCAGGGCTCTGCTATGACATCTTCTCAGCCTGCTGCACAGCAAGTGCAGAGATTGCAAGTGACTGCAACAAGCTCCATGAACCGCTTGGCAGGAATTCAGTCTGGGCATTGGTGTCCCCCCACAGAAAGCTGTGCACAGAGTGACTCCCTGTGGCAGCTGAGCCCAGCAAAGCTGCAGGATTCAGAGAGAGATGATGTTAACAACTCAGCATCTGGGGTTTCCCCCCTTTTAACTAATCTATTTTGGGTTTGTTTATTCCTGTCACCTCATAGCCAGGCAGGTCTCTGGAGATTCAAACTCGGAGTTCTGAGCCCTGAAGAAGCTCCAGCAGGTACTTCACAAATGAAGAAACAAAAGAAAAGGATAGAGGAGCCTTGCCAAGGATCTTTGCTCCACATAGACAGAACCTTAAAATCTTCACAAAACCTGGTGACACTAACAGAGCTTTCTTTTGCTAAGGAGCTTCTGTAGTCTGCTGCATTTCAACTCAGGATCATTAAGGACAGTTGCTGGCACCCTTTGCTTGGAGGCCTTGCAACGGCAAGATCAGTACTACAAGTTGTGGGAACTTTAGATGCTCTTCTCCCCTTCTACAGGATCTCCCCACTTCCAAAGCCGCCCAGCTGGCAGATCATGTGAGAACATACATCAGCTTAGGATTCTCTGCTGAAACCCCACTGTCAGTTCTTAACTTCGACATTAAAGCAGAAAGCAAAGAAGCTCCATAACCTGAGCCCGCAAACCTGATCTCCAGCACTGAGATGCCTGCAGATGGCTCAGCAACGACAGGTTCCTGAGTGAGAAATCCAGCCCCAGGACACAAGCACCAGCCCCAGACAGCGCAGCTGCAGCCTCCGGCAGCTTGTCCAGCTTTCAAAACCCACTGCCTGTCGGCAGCATTTCATCTTCATGAAGCACATGTGCGTGAGAGGATTTCCTGAGCTGCATCTTTCTCCTTAGATGGGGAGACAGTAAATCCTGAGTGGGAGGAAGAAGAATGAGTCAGTCCCACCAGCAACCTGGACGAAGCCCTCCAGAGAGGGCTCCTGCCTTTCACCATTTGTGAGCCATTTGCTCACATATTGCATGTGTTTGCATGTGTTGTGCACATGCGTGTGTGTGCGTCTGCATGTGTGCACACACAATGAAACTAGGTCAGTGAAAGCGGGACACAGCAAAGATGCAGCAGCTCTCGATTTTGTCTGTGCTCCTTGCTTGCCAGGAGCTGCCTATGCCCAGCACAGTCACATCTCAACAAAGAAAAAGCAAGAAGACCTGTTCCCTCTCCCCTGCAGACACACATCCCATGAGTCTGGGCCTTAATTTGCCCAGCCTAGCTTCTGTTGAGAGAAGACACGTCAATTAGGTAGCGCATATAATCCCGTTGGAAGGGGCTTGTGACACCAAACTGGTGCGATGGCACTAGTGCAACTCCTGGCCCAGGGAGCCTTGAGTCACCTCAGCCATGCCCCAGCCCCTGATGCTGTCATCCCCCCGTGCACGTGTGAGTATGCTCACGTGCACAGAGGTGTCTCCTCCTGAGGCTGAGCCAGTCTCCAGGCAGTAAAAAAGTATTTCTATTTTATTTTCTTTTTTAAAAAGGGACCTTCCATTCAAACCCGGCTCAGTTGCGGATGCGTTATCATGGCAACCACCCCCTCCCTGTCTGCCCCAGCAAGGGGAGCATTAAACACGCCCGCGCGGACCTGAATGATCCTGCACTGGTACAGGCTGTGACCAAGACCATCCTCCCCTCCAGCTCCTCTCCAAGCCCAGGCCAGCATGATTTGACATGAACCAAATCTGTCAATGGGTCAAGACAGACACGTGAGCAGTAACGAGCAGTGGAAAAACCGTAGCACGCTCCATTCAGCTCTGAACACTGATAAATAATTCAGGAAGAGAAATGCCGCAATACAGAGCACAGCACAGTTTTAAAATAGAACATGCGCCGATGCCAGAGGAATGGAGGGGAACGAGAGAAAAGCAGACAGAGGTGCTGAGAATTAGAGCATGTGTGTCAGCAAACCAGGCCCTCGTGGGTGCTGCAGCCACCCAGCTCTACATCCTGATCCCAGCAGAGATTTTTTCGCTTACTCGTTAAATCAAAACGATCCAACGACTCCAAACCGATCACCATTAACATGGCAGCAGCAACACAGGCTACTCCTCCTGGATTCCAGCCCCGCAGCAAGGCACATACCCCAGGCCCAAGACCCAGCCTTCCGCAGAAGAGCTCGCTGAGCTGCACGGCTGGGGGTACATCCAGTGAGCGTCTGCCTGCCCATGACCCGGCTGCCCCATGTCCGGCAGAGCCCGTCGCCTGCGTGTCCTGCTCAGGTCAGAGCACACATGAAGCTGAGGTAATGGAGGTAACGGAGGCTGAGCTCTGAGAACTTATTTGGTACAATTGGTTTTCTTTTGGGAAGCGAAGGTGAACTGAGCACCAAATATTTCTAATGGGAAGGCTTGAGTCTTTTTCTGTATTCAGTGGTTCTCTCCTAAATCCAGCATCCTTAAGTTCAGATGCTTCCACTCATCAGTTGTAACAGCAGTTGCTGGCCAACTGTCCCAACATTTATATCCCACAAAATGTATGTAATATGCAAAAATACATAAATACACAATACAAACATCACTTCCCCCTCCTCCTCCCATTAGGCAACAAGCTCAGTTTAGAACCTGTTGCCTTTCCTGCATTAATAACTGCATGTTAAAAAAAATGAAACCAACCAAACAAAACCTTTGTCCTAACCTAAATATTCAACCGTCTGACATGTCTGCAATGTGAGTGTCACCTGTATTTCCACAGCGTGAATTATGATACAGCACAAGTGATGTAAGTAAGGTTAGAAAGGTTATTATCAGATCCCAGATATTCTCCTTTCAGCTGCAGAGCCCAATACATTTCACATTTACAGTTATGAAGGAGCTTTGGTCACAGACACAGCCCCTTTATCCTAGTTTGCCACTGGGCCACTCTAAAGATAGGGCTTCCCAGGTTTTGCAGAACCTGTGAAAAATACTTTGCCAGATGGCTGCTTTTTTTCCTCCTTGCAGTTTCAAAAAAATAACACCAGAAAGACAGCCATTTCCCCCTGCTTCCTTGTGAAGAAGGATGATCACAGCTTCCCAGGTACTTGTAAGACAGGAAACTGCTGCTAATATGAAAATACAGAGTAAATTTTTGATAAGGAAAAATATTGTCATGTACAATTAGTTCAAAACCTAATAAACCTGTACACAGAAGTTGCTTTCCATTAATATTTTGGGTTTTCCTCTCACATGAATACATGAGGAAAAAACAAAACAAACCAAAAAAACTTAACAAAAAAAAGTAAAAGGCCACTGAGAGGAAGTTCACAAGACAGACCTGCTTGTAAGGAACCTTGGTCTCAGAGAGGAATCATAAACAAGCAGCTTCTTCAGTTTCAGCAAAGATCTCCCCAAATTTGAGTGAAGGTGAACAAAACCATGTTACTCAGTCTGAATCACTGCAGCACTTCAAGGCAACATCCGCCTGCCTGTCTGAAGGGCAAATTTAATGGAAATCTTCTCTAAACTTGAGTACATCGCCTTCCTGCATTTTCATGTGGTCCTGGTACCTGCCTTGATTGCCAACGTAGCATTAACTACATGATCACATTTAACCTGACATGTGAACTGCTGCCCAGAAGATGCCGAGAAGAGGCTTTAAAGGGGAGAGGAAAAAGAAGCACCAATTTGTGCTGCAGCTGAGAAGCCCATGTTCGATCCCCCAGCTCCTCTGTGAGCATAACCGAGCACGGGGTGCCCCGCAAAGATCCCCTGTTGCCACAGAACAGGCACTGGCATTTACGCATCAAACGCAGAACTGCCAGGTTAGGTCTAATTTCAGGATTCTCCCTGCCTTGCCTCAAAGTTGAGGCTTTCCCAGTCCTATTGACATGCTCCCACAGGCGCATCATCGCAGAGGGATTGGGCTCAAAGCATCTGCTCTGGACATTGGGAAGCATGCAAGACAGGATCCTACTTCCTAACAGCCAGTCTGCCAAAAGCCTCCCAAAAGAGGCCAGTTTCTGAGACACAGCAAACACCTCTAAGAAAGTGGCTCTTGTGTCTAAACTCAGCTCAGGAGAAATTATTTTCTCAAAGAAAAGGATGTCAAAGCAATATAAAAATTTTAAAACTTCATTACAAAAAATACAAGCAAGCTGCTATAATGAGTAGGCTGCATCTGCCCACACTCTAATCATCATCAGAATTTACTGGGAGGCAGCAGTGACTCAGCCTGCAGCACACGGAGACGCTTGTGCTCCCAATACATAATGAAACTGGGCTTTAGACAAAACCATAAACCCACATGCGCCCCACCGACACCACACATCCAGGGGAATCCCAGTGCTGATGGGCAGGCAGGGAACTGTCAGCCCTTCCTCTGCCCATGCTCATGCACAGAAACACCCCTCGATGCCGCCACGCTCCATGAAGCGGGTCCTGGTGTCTTCCAGCTGCATTTACCAGGATGCAGAAATCAAGAGAAGGTTAAAAAAAAAAAAAAAACCAAAAAAGAGTGATCTATTTGAAGGGGGAGGGAAACTAACTCTGGTCTTCAACTACATCCCATTATCCTCCCAAATGTCACCTCCAACTCTTTAAAAAAAAAAAAAAAAAGAAATTTAACCATGGTTCTACTGAATTGCTCCACCGTGTGACTGGATTAATCACACTTCCAGTAAAAACTTGAAGGGACACAACTAGTGCAGCTCACCCCCAGCCCAAGAGCCACCAGAAACACGGGGCTCTCTTACAGCTTGCTCTGTTTGCTCCCATACTCGCACTGTCACAGCACTTAAATACATTTCTCAAAGACACTTTCTGTGCTGGCCTCAGAACAACTGCTCCATTCAGGCATCCTCAGCCTTTTTCTCAGAATAACCACTAGATCCTACCCAAACTAGCTCGCATGGCCTGCCATGTACAGGACAAGGGTTTTAAACTGAAAGAGTAGATTTAGAGTGGATAGAAGAATTCTTTTGACAATGTGAGTGGTGAGACAATGGCATAAGTTGGCCAGAAAAGCTGTGGATAACTCAACCCTGGAAGGGTTCAAAGCCAGGTTGGACGAGGCTCTGAGCAAGCTCATCTTGTCAAAGATGTCCCTGCCTGTGGCAGAGGGGTGGGCGAGATGATCTTTAAGATGGTCCTTCCAGACCAAACCATTTTATGACTCTAAAAGAATTTAAGCACTGACACGAAGCTATGCCCGAGACCAGTCCTACAGACAGATTTTTAAATTATTTTCTTAAATGGGTGATTTATACACCTTCCCCCTGAAAATGGGGTTTTAGAATAGCAGCACTGACACAACCTTAAATTTAGAAACACAAATGGCATCACTACTATAAGAGGAACTCGGTGCATCTGCTCTGAGGAGAGGATCAGATGTCACCGGCAGCACCAGTGGCTGGTGGAAGAGGGGATTTGACAGGGACATTCTCCACTGCTCTGATCTGCAGGCCAGCACTGAGCTCCTGCTCCTCCCACAGCCAATTCCCTGCCATCAGCACGGCAGTTTCCTTCCCCTTTCATTCAGTGACTGGGCCTCTCTATTCCCTCCAATCCCTTTTAAGGCCTGCTACAGACAACCTGGGACAACTACAAGAGGGACAGGCAAGAACAACAAACCGCTTCCCAATTCCTGTGGATTGAGCAGTGCTGCTGCTCCTTCTCCCAAGACTAATGACTCCAGGCAACAGCAGGATCTCAGGTCCTTATGCAGCAGTCCCCCAGCACCTGCGTGTGGTTTGGGAAGTTCTCTGGGACTTGCTTCCTTCCACGTCCATCAAACTGGAGAAGGCCCTGGGAATAAGCAAGGACCTTCTCCAGTGCGATGGACATGGAAGGAAGCAAGTTAGTTTACCTAACTAGAACAAGACATGCAAAGTTGCAATGGTTTAACTCAAGACATAACTTAACAGCTGACAGCAGCCAGGTCCATGCAGCTCTGGTCGCTCACAGCACACCACTGGAAACCTCGTTTGCCAGGTTTAGCTCATGTTTGTCACACAAGCCAAGCCCCGCAGGCAGCACCATGCTCACGCTTCTGCTGATGTCTGCGGCAGAGCAGCGCAGTCAAAACTCCCGGTGCTGCCTCAGCCACAGGGAAAACTCAAAAACTTAAGCCCAGCATGACCAGTTTCTAAAATATTAACCCAGCAGTGAGTCTGGAGTAATCGTTTAGACAGAGAAGGAAATACTGTCTTTGCCTCAAGAAGGGATTAACTCCAGCTGTCAGCACAGCCATTAGTCCTGCACAGCACACAGCAGGCTGCTGAGAACAGCCCCAGGTAAAGCTGCAACCACAAAGACAGAGGAAGTTTTACCCAAGGGCAGTGCCCAGGCAAGTCACAGAGCGACTGGGACCCCAAGAAGCACCAAAAACACACCAGCTTCCTCTGGCATCTCAGCATGAGACAATCCACAGGTATCTCACAAATTCTGACGCTGCAGCTCACAGGCTAGAGGAGGCCACCGCCTGCTGTATGAGGCGCTATGTTCAGGACAGCTCCATTTGGAAGCATCTGCTTCTTCCAGCCCAACCACTAGCACCCTTGGAGACTGCAGATCCTCTCCCAGAACAGCAACCACCACCAAAGATACCCACAAAGATGTCTGATAGAACTAACGAGTTCCTTTAACTCCACTCTGCTGAGTAGACCATCAGCCAAGAGACACGATCCTCACAGTGCAGACTGGCTGCTGCTCAAAGCAGCGCTTAGCTACCATCATACATGTCTGAATGGAGAGAACTACAGCTACACCACAGGACAGAACTTCTTCAGTTTGATCCCAGGAAGGTCTAAGCAAACAAAGCTACTAAGACTCAGCCAAAGAGGAGGACAATGCTACGAACCATTGCCCAATATTGTTAAATCACTCACAGAATCACAGAATGCTAGGGATTGGAAGGGACCTCAAAAGATCATCTAATCCAATCCCCCTGCTGGAGAAGGATCTCCTAGATCAGGTCACGCAGGACCTCACTACCCAATCACCCGGGCCACACTTCCTCAGTTTAGTTGCAAGGATGCTGTGGGAGACTGTGTCGAATGCTGTACTGAAATCAAGATAGACCACGTCCACTGCTCTACCATCATCTAGCCACCTCGCTATGTCCTCATAAAAACACTCCATGTTTCATCTTGTCCATGTTATGCAGGTAGCTTAAACTGTCCCTTAGGAACCACCCAGCAAAAACTGCATCGCCTAGTAACTACATGGTCACTTGGCTCCCTACCCTACTCACCTCTAGGGCACCAGTCCCCACTCATGAGCAGTGAGAGAGATAAGAGAATGGACCACATCCAAGTGATGTTTCTCCTTGACAACTGGCAGGAATTGATTTGGGAGTCTCAGTCCAGCTCCTCAAAAGCCAGGTGACTGTCTCCGGCAAAGCACCATCACTGCAAGCACCCTGTTGAGCTCCATCCTTGCTTGTGCAATCCCTGGAGTAATGGTTTACTACCCAGTAAAGTTGCCAGCAAACACCACACTTTGCCATCTTGGTGGATAGAGAAGAAGAGAATCAGTCTAATGTCTTTCCTCATCTTCTAGGTCATTCCATTGGAAAAAACAAACAAACAAACAAACAAACAAACCTTACATTTGTTAATACACACACACTGGAGTAAGTTTCCAAAATTTTCTGTGCAGATACAATCTGTCCTTGCATTCCAAAGAAACAGGAATGAACAAGGGGAAAACCTTTCCCAATATATGTTTAACAGTTCATTTAAAATATACAGAGCTGTGGATGGAAAAGTGAGACCCTAAGAGAACATCTACTGGAAAAAAAAAAACAAAGAAAATTCAGCAAAACACTCGTGAACTACTGAGCTGCAGTTTAATCAGGAAGGAAGATTACAGTAAGATATCTGGTATGATTTAATCGAAAATTTCCAGCACAAATTCAAGGACACAGATGTTATGTCCGTCAGCCTTAATAGGCTGTAGGTAGCAACAGGACGGAAATAAAAAAGAATGGAGCATAAGTAATCAGAACTATTTGAAGTAACCGTGGGGAACCAGGTCTCAGTTCTGAAAGGCAGGTGGAGAAGAGGCCAAGGCATGAGATGAGACAAGATTCTTAAGAAGTACCAGTGACAGAAGACCAGACTGGGACCAGCCACCTGCGGAACTCCTCTGTGGCTGCCAGCAGGACAAGGAGCATGGAGACAGAGATCCGGAATGAGCAAGGGCACTGTTCTGATTTGTAAACAGGCAGTGCCCATCTGCTTTCTGACAAGCAAACCAGGTCCCACGACACACTCCCACTGCTCCCCATGTGGACAGAGCAAAACAACCAATGATCGAGGATATCTGTGGCCCACAGCGCGCTCTCCTCTACAGCATCCATCCCTAGTAACACCAACACATTTTGTAACGGGGGAAAATTTTAAATTCCCCAAGAAGTCACAAGTCAGTGTTGAGGAAGGAACAACGAGGATTCTGGTGACACTCCTCCCCACAGTTTTTTTTTTAATTACTATTAATTTTTTATTAGGACCAGGGAGTTGCCTCACAAGGAACACTTCAGAGCGCGGGGGGCTACTGTGTGTAGGGCTGATCAAGGGCAGAAAAGAACAAGAATGTAAACACTATGTTCAAATTAACATTCAAGGCAATGTCTAGAATGGGTCTGTATAGCCAGCCCAGATGTCCTGACTTCTGCATCTCCATTTCTTTTGGCAGATGAACTGCAGCACAGGTCAGCTTTGCAGGAAACAGCTGAAGAGATGGCAGAAAAGGGCATATCCTGGGACAGAGTGAAACCAACACTGAGCAGGACAAATAAGTTGGAGTAAGTCAAAAGGACAGAGCTACAAGCAGAAGCAAGTACAGGCCCTGGAGCAAAAAGAGGCAAATAAGGACTTTATCAACAAGTTCAGATTCTCTGTGGCCTAACAAAGACCTGGAATAGCTGCCCATTTAAGGAACAATCGATAATAAAAGAGACAGCAGAAAACCACTGAGGTCTACAAATCACCCTGGAAGAGTCAGTTATGAACTGGCCAGAGCCTTGCCCTCCACTGCAGCAGCTGGAACAGTCTTTGCACAGCACTCTCCAGATCTGTGGGGCCCTTGTGAATGGCAAACACCCTCCTAGAAGCAGGTTCTAAAAGACAGAGCACCATCCAGCCCTTTATAAAACCAGAGGCCAGCGCGGCAGTCTAGGCCCAGAATCAGCTTTCTTACCCATCTCAAAACAAAAAGAAAAGGCCAGAAAGAACAATGACTGGAAACCAGGAAAGGTTGCCATCAATAACACAGATCAGATTCTAAAGGAAATAAAGATTAGGATTAAAAAGATTCACACAATGAGTGACAGAAGTAATAATCCACCTGCTACATCTATTTACACACTATATCAGGAGCTCCAAAGGACAAACTCTATCAGACCACGTCAAACAGAGCAGAGGAAGACTTTAAGTAATATCAACTTACCTGTAAAACCTGCTGCCAGAACACAGCACTGGCAGGAGGCAGAGACAACTCTGACACTCACGCAGCCAGTCCAAACATCTACAGGTACCCCAAAAAGCCCTGGGAGGATTTAAATGTGTCACAAGGCAGAGAACATCGAATAACAAGTAACAAAACAACCCTTCCATGTACCATTAGTGGCCTATATAGACCCTCTACAATCCCGCCTCAAACCAAGCCAGAGGACTCCCCGGGACTTTCACTCCTGTTGTTACATACAGCAGGGCCCCAGAAGTCAGAAATGTTTCAAAGTAAATACATCGTCTGTGAGGACACCGGAAAACTTCACTGCACTTCCCAGGCACCAGACGGGGTGCCCGGCCACCCGCGACGTGAGGCCTCTCCCACCTGTTGCTCCTCTTCCTCCTCAGCCTCCTGCAGGTGCTGCACCGCCCACAGAAAGCGGGGGAACGAGGCAAAGGCTCAGGCGCTCTGGGATGGCAGCGGGACGCCCCTTGTACCCGGGCCAGGCAGAGATGCGCGGTGCAGGGGAGCACACGGACACCATGTGCTCCGCCAACTCGCCGAGGAGAGCGGCCCGCTGCAAACTCCTCTGCGCGCCGACACCGCCGCGGAGATGGCGAAGAGCCTGCCGGGCACCGCCGGCGAGAGCTGCCCCGCGAGGTAGCTCGGGAGTCAGACACGGCCTCCCGGAGCGCGCCCCACCGACCCGGGCGGCGGGAGCCCCGGGGCCACGCCAAAGCCGGGTGAAGGAACGGGGACGCGGGGAGGACGTCACAGGCCGGTTCCCCGCGGCCGGCGCGTCCCCGTCCCCGTCCCCCTTCCGCCCCGCGTTACTGCCGGACTCTGCGCTGCGCTGCGCCGGGAGACGGCAGCGCGGCCGGCGGGAGGTCTCTAACGGCGGCTGCCG
>JAVSBS010000689.1:0-44548 GCA_033124195.1 Coracias cyanogaster | reverse complement strand
AGAGCCCGGCGGGCGGCGAGGCCGGGCCGGGCCGCGCCGGGAGAGGCGAGGCGAGGCGAGGCGAAGCGAAGCGAAGCGGGCGCCGCGGCGGCGAGAGCCCGGCGGGGGAAAGGGCGAGGCGCGGCGCCGACCTCCGCGCCTCTTCTGCGCCCTCCTGCCTGCCGAGCGACGGGGACGGGTGAGCCGCAGCTGTCCGCGACCGGCGGGGCGAGCCGGGGCCTGCGCCCCGCTCCTGGCCGGCGGCGGCTGCCTGGCAGCCGGGTGGTAAACAAATGGCGGCCCGGCGGGGGCGAGTGCCCGGGGTCGCGGCGGGGCGGGGTAGGCCGGGGCCCGGCGCCGGCTCGGTCACGGCTGCCCGCCGCCCCTGACAGGTCCCCGGCGGGAGGCGGGGGCGGCGGCGGCGGCGGCGCTGCCCGCAGCCCCCGGAGGAGGCCGCGGGGGGTTTGGTGTGCGTGCTTCGCCGCCGTGCCCTCCTCCCTGCCCACTCCCCCGGCTCCCGCAGGGCCCAGAGTGCTGAGTGTGTGCCGGTGGTAAGGTGCCATGTAGGGTGGCCGCCGGCCGCCCCGCCCCCGGCCCCCCTGTGGGCCGGCGGCTGCCGGGAGCGGGTGGCGGAGCGAGCCCTGCTGCTGCCGCCGCCGCTTCCTCTTATGCCGCGGTGCTGCCAGCGCTATCCGCGGTGTCGCGATAGCACGTGGGAAGGGGTAGGGCCGGGATCTGCCTGGTGCTGTCGAGGCTGCAGTCGGCGAGGCTCCTTTCTGCATGGAAGGAGAGGGGAAGAGAGCACATAGTCCAGAGGTATTGCTGAAATCCTTCTCTAATCCCCCGTGTTCGTGTATTTCGCGTGGCTGTGCTCAGATCATGCAAGGAGTGGTGTTTTGTCTCCTCTCTCAGTCCCTTTTTTGATGGCTATTATTGATGTGCATTGGAACCTTTTTCCTCTCTGTGAAGGTGAAGAAGGTTGTGTAGCTGTCCTGTAAAACCCCACAGGTTGGCAATCAGAAGCGTATAGGGAGATGTCAGCAGGTTGTTGAATGGCACGCGTGTTGAAACGGTTGTATGGCCTCACTTCCAAAAGTTCTAGTGTGGCTGTTGTTTACAGCAGGTCTTCTGAATTCTCCAGGGAAAAAAACCCATGGGCTGGAGAGACGCTTTCTTTTGTTCTGTGAAGTTCTACTCGGATTTGGCTGAGGAGCTTTTCATAATCCTTGTTTCCTTTTTGGTGCTTACATTGTTAATATGCCAAAATAAGTGCGTGTAAGCATGCTAATCCAAAATGGGGCCTGTGCTGCTGTAGCAACAAATCACCTTGCTTGTGCTAGCACTTCTGCTTTCTCTGGAACTGGTGTGTAGCACTTGATGGTTAAGTCCTTTCCCTGGACAGCTGCTGCCTTCTGCTGCATGTTAAATGTCATACTCCTTAACTTGTGCTGTTATCTGGAGGGTTAAGGTTTATGCGCCCCTGCTGATGAGGATGCTAGTTATAATCATTTATGGTCTTCCCCTCTCCACCCCTCTCAAAAAAGTATAAAAATATTATTAAAAGAACTTTGGTTGGTAAGCAAGTTAAATACTTGGAAGACTGAAAAATACACTGTCAACTTTAATCTGTCTTCCACTCTACATGCTTATAAATGTCTGTGCATAATTCTCCATTGTGGTTGAGTTTCATCCAAAGAAGAAATAGGTTCAAAGGGTGAATTGAGCTTGTACTGCAAGCTGAGACTTTTTGTGGGGTCTCTCTCTCATTCTATTCCAAACTTAGAAGGTGTT
Organism: Coracias cyanogaster; assembly: GCA_033124195.1. Taxonomy (NCBI): domain Eukaryota; kingdom Metazoa; phylum Chordata; class Aves; order Coraciiformes; family Coraciidae; genus Coracias; species Coracias cyanogaster. The sequence goes on along the minus strand of JAVSBS010000689.1, from coordinate 42,778 downwards.
GGAGAACAGGAGAATCCCAGTGGAATGGGCAAAGACTGTGCAAAAGCAGTGTTTTTACTTTGCTTCTTGAATGTTCTTTCTTTTGAACTGTTCATCTTTTTACTCAATTAATTCCTTACATTGAGATTATGTTTCCCTTGCCTCTTATTTTGATGTTAGATGTATAATGGGCAAAATGCATGCTGAGTTTAACTAGTGGTATCTGGTTGAAAACTTTCTGGGCAAGATTTCTGCATGGTTTTGGACAACCAAGTTTTTGACCTAGGTCCTAAAGAGTGTCTTGTAGTAACTTTGTGAAGAAGAAAGCATATGGCTATTAACCTTCAAGTGAGCTCCTGTAGCTGCTCTGGATTCAGCTTTGTAACGAGCCTATGCTTTCTATTCAGTCTAATTGAACTAAAAATAACAAAATTTCATTCGTACTGATAGGCCTGTTTCTTTGGTGAGCTCTATCTCAAATGAGGCAAATGCTGTTGACTTCTGGCAATGAGGTCCAGTGGAATAGAGGTGGGAGCAAGGAACCATTTGTCTAGTCATCATTGTACTGGTGACAATTCTCTTTCAATTTCTCTATCTGCAAAATAAGAATAAAGGTAACTAGAGTATTTGTTGGTGTGTTGGTTAGATTGTATAAGGAGTAAGTATTCCTGAATGGATCACAAATAAAGTAGTTACATTCTTGAGGATTACTGAGAAATCCTGTGTAAGCTACCCTAAGTGTCTAGGTGCTGTCTAGTCTCAATATGAAATGAAGGAAAAAGAAAAATCTTGTGATGTAAACTGGTCTAAAACAGGCCAAGAAAGTTAAAATTGCAGGGGAGCTCTATATTCTGACTTACTTTGCAAGCTACTGTTTTGTTAGTTTCTGAGGTGACACTTGGTGTTTTTATTTTATTGTAATCTCTTAATGCCACTTGAAGCTACAATACCCTGCAAACCCTTAAAGTCTGTAGAACATTGAATTGAGTAGATTGTGCTGTTGTTTACCAAATGCCAAACAATGATCTAAGCTGTTAATGTGAAATAGAATCATAGAATCATTTAGGTTGGAAAAGACCTCTAGGATCATCAAGTCCAACCATCATCTAACATCTCCCTAACCCCTAGACCATGTCCTGAAGCGCCACATCTACTCATCTTTTGAACACCTCCAGAGATGGTGACTCCACCACTTCCCTGAGCAGCCTGTTCCAGTGCCCAACCACTCTTTCAGTAAAGAACTTCTTCCTCATATCCAATCTAAACCTCCCCTAGCCCAACTTGAGGCCACTACCTCTTGTCCTGTCGTTAGTTACTTGGGAGAAGAGACTAGAAAACCTGATCGTTTTTTTTTGCAATGAGGGGCACTGTGAGGTAAAATTCTAATTGGTGTAGTTACAGCTCTTCATATAAAACTTAATGTAGTGGTTCAGGCTGATTGGTGAATAGTGATACCTGGTTCAGACCTGGTGACATAGGTGCCAGAAGGTGGTTGGTGTCTTGTTTGTTGAAATTTAAGCTTTGTGTATTTATCTGTTTGGAAACATCTCTAGTAGAAACTGTAGTTTTCCAAAAGTCCTATGTGACAGATAAATTTGTTGGAATGACTGATTCATTGCAAGTAGGATCTTTTTAGGAGTCTGCTTTATTGACATAGCTGTAATGCTCTTATAAAACCTTGTTTCAGCTGAGTCACTATTGTCATCGGCTTTGGAATGTGTTTGGATGATAATGTTCAGCTGGAATCTTTGGGGAAAAAGTAATAGCATCAAGCCTACTGACATTTGGAAAAGGCAGTCCAAAGGGTATTAGAGAACAGAAATTGATGACTCATTGTACATCCTAAAACCCTGCACAAACTTGTAGTGAAGATCTCTGTGTTTTCCAGTTCTTCATTCAAGTTAAAAACATACTGAAAGAGCAGGTATAACATGCTCATATTCCAAGCTTCCTGTCCTCAACTGTATGAGATTGGTAAGATCTTATTTACAAAATAGTATTTTTGTTCTACTTTTAATTTAAAAAATGATTTAAAAAATATTTTAGGAAATCCATCTTTTCTACTTCAGTATTATCTGCTGTAGTATGTGGAGGGGTATGTTAAATCTTTTGTGTGTATTATCTACTTTTGCTGTACAGTGGTCAGGCCATCGTCTAACAAAGGTGTATTTTTAATAGAAAAAAATAACCTTATATGTACTGAGTACATGACATCTGCATTTCAGTCTGGGATCACGTTCCATTTGCTTTAAAGTTGTTTTCTTATTTTGCTATGGGAACTGGTTGAACTTGTGTAGTAAGACTTGAAACAGTATATTAACAAGATTTTTGGCCTGATCTCTGTAAATATACAAAGGTCGGGGATTCTGCAGTAACACATATGAATTAAAATGTTATGTAAGAAGGAGGATTTATTTTGGATTTCTTTTGGGTAGCTAAAACTACCTACTGTAATAAAGAATGTGTGACTTTTTTCCAGTAGTTCTGTTTCTGATTTCTGAGAAACTGCTTACTTTCTTTTCTGTTTTTCTGAAGGATTCATGAGATGGTATCCCCCTTATCTGGGGATAAAGATATAATTGTTTCTTTGGTTAGATCACTTCAGCTCCATCTCTTAAGTTTTAGTGGTAATCCATGGGTATGAACGTGTGGAAAAAGCAGTTTGCGATAGTAAAGGGATTTTTAATATTAAGTAATTGCTTTTACTCAGCTGTCATGCCTGAAGACTGAGGCTGGACAAATTTTAACCAGACTAAAATGCTGTTTGTAAAAGAATCAAACTTTAAATTTATTTATTTTTTAGTTCTCTACCTGTTGCAATCATTAATTCAAGTTTATATTGTTTTGTTTTTCTTTAAGTGGTTCCTGGCAGGCCAAACCAAAGAATTAAGTGAAGTAGGTCAGAATAATAACTTTTAATAATCTCTTCTAGCCTTGAACGTAAATAGGTAACCATCTAGCGTGACTAACAGCTAGCAATAAGCTAAAATGAAAGAACTTAGGTTGTGCTTGCAAAATCTGTGAAAAACTTGTTTATTTTTTTCATAAAACCTGCAAAATATTTCAACATTTGTAGCTCCAGGTAATGTAAGCACATGACCTTTTCAGAGGATTGTCCATATGGAAAGCAATCTGTACACCTGAAATGAAACCTTACGTCTGATCTCATTTCTTGCAGAGTCTGCAGCAATTGAGGAGTCGCACTGAGTTCAAGTCAGAAGTGCTTTACACATGAAATCTACTGTCTCTCTAGCTGATTCTGCCCTGTCACCATCTCAACAGGTAGAGTGCTTTTGTGCCTGAGCCATGCAGCAAGCGTACCTGTTCCTGGTGTGTTGTCCTGTGTCAGTGTGTGGTCAAAGGCATGCTGAGGCCTTTGGGTTTCTTCTTTGGGGAATATGTCAAGGAGACAAGAATGCATGGCAGATCTGTCACAAAAGTACTCTAAGGAAAAGCCTAGTCGTTTTGGTTTTTAACACTCATAGTGTTTAATAGTGATAGAAGAAAGTATTCTGTCACTCCATCAGAGCTTCTGATCTAAACCAGAACAAAGCCAGGCACATGGGGCATCAGTGGAGGGTCCACTTCAGTCAAAGCAGTGTTTTGCTTTGAGTCATTTTCCCCTTGAATTCTTTTTTTGTTTGTTTGTTTGTACTGATTTGGGAGGAAATATTTCACTGAATTCTCTGAATGGGAGGAAGATGGTCTGCTGCTAGGGAGAAAGGAACTCTTAAAGTGTTTCTCAAAAGAATTCAAAATACAGGTCAGCTCCTGTAATAGGATGTTTTGGGCAAGAGTAGACATGAAAAAAGCTCTTTATAAAGCTGACATTAAAAAATGCACTTTCTTTTAATTCTAATGCTTGCTATTTTTGCTGTAATTAGGATTTCTTTTTGTTTTGTTCTGGTTTGTTTTTGAGGTAGGTGGGCAACTTTAATTTATGCTTTAAAAAACAGTTAGTACATACTGCTTTGATACTGGATCACTGATAAAACTAGAATCTTTCCACAAGTATGTATCCCCCTGAGGTTTTTATCTTGCCATAAGAAGTCATGTTTTGAGCCTGGTGTTTTTCTGCCTCTACATATAAATTGCTGTAGACTATGATGATAGTAGAAGTAGCATAGCACTCATAAAGGAATTTGGGCTTTAATAATTGAAGCTCCTTCTCATGTGTTCAGTGATTAGCAAAAAAACAATATGGACTCATTCTAGTTATGTCCAATCTGTGCAGTCAGCACTAGGCAGGGAAGATGCTCTCTTCTTTGTGATGGATGAATTTATGTTTGAGAAAACTCATCTATCCAATGTTCTGAATATAGCTTTAACTTCTGTGACCTGCTTAGTTGGAACACAGTCCAGGGTTGTCCTAATGAACTTGGAGGTGGGAGGTGGTAATTTGTATCACATAAAGTTGAGATTTCAGATGGTATCTGATTCTACTTCCTACAAGTACATCTGATGTAAACTAGTTTGAAGAAATACAAAGCTTCACAAAGTTCCTGTCAGGAACTTCTCTTTCAAATCAGAAAAATTGTATAAAAAAGAACTATTGCCTAGTATATAAGATACTAAAATATGGCCATGTGTACTACTCTTACCACATGTGCACTGAAGCACATACCTTTATATTTGTAACCTCTTAGTCACTTTATTTCATGTTAATAACTAGCAGTTTGTCATGTTGTTTGTCGTTCTTTTGAATTTACCATTTTAAAGAGTAGTTGGAAATTAGTGTAGTATTAGATTAACTTTGCTATATGTCCCTGGTTCCTGCCTTCCCAGTGCTATAGAGAGAGATTTAAGCAGGATTTGAGGTACCCAGGTCCTTAATATGAGGACAATGGCTGCACTGGCTTTGGATAAGCCTGAGGATGGGGCTATTTAACCTTCAACTTTGAAGAGCCTTGAGGAGTAGAGTCAAAGCATCCTCAAGCAGAGATGGCAACTAGTGGTGACACTTGCCATTCTCCACTTGAAATGGTGTTGAAGACATCTAGCTGAACTTCTGGTTCATGTTTTTCGTTGGTTATTTGAAAACTGATGAATCAAAGGAGACTTCAAACCAACCAACCCAAACGCCAGCATCCCAAACTCAAAAAGGGAGCATAACATGCATAACATAGAAAGTTAATGTGACCACACTGTTCTACTAATAGACTGACATGTTGGGATTTAGATAGAAAAATGGTTATACTTTTTGTGCAGGATAGGGATGACAAGACAAGAGACGCTTACCTTCTAGAAGTCTGCAAAGCTTGTTTAGAGCATTTGATAGTTAGACCTGTTAGTCAAGGTGAATGATAGTTATTCTCCCATGCATGGTAGCATATAGAAAAATAAAATAGCTTGTTCAATAATCATTTATAGTAACTGCCAGTACTATTTTGACACAATATTCTAAAGTGTGCTTTTTTTTTTTTAATGCTACAGTCTAACTCTTGCCCTGTTTTTCCTTACCCTTTTTTATTTTAAACCACCTATCACTTACATTTTTCTCTCACTTGGCCATTTCCTCCCTGAAAGTTTCTGCATCTTACTAAGCTTCTTAGCTGATCTTTTAGCCAGACCTGGGCGAAAGATGGAAGATTCAGAAATATGGCAGTCTGTTCTACAATCTCCACAACAAAAGGGAACTTTTTAGAATGGTTTGCATATATTTGGCTGCTTGTGGGTGGATTCGGATGCTCCTGGGAGTTTAAACCTGTAGTACTACTTGTGTCTCTCTACTCTTCTACTTCCTTGAACCAGTAATTTAAGAACCTGTTGGCCTATTCAGTTGAATTCGATAGAGGGAAGAGTCTCAAAGAAAACTGAGCTTTATATAGGTTTGGTGGCTGAGTAATGGAGGGTTGCAATAGCAGTAATAATTGTTGTGATTTCTTACTGGCACCAAAGAATTCATGTAAGTAAGCAGACTTTGGGTTTGATAATACAAGTACAGGTCCTTATACTTTGTAGTGCAGAAGAAAGTGAGAGCTCTGACTTGCAGCTGAAGTATTGTGTTGTGACTGAAACCCTTATTATGCTATTTTAATGTTTGTGTTACAACAGCAACTGAAAATCATGTGGCTGTAGCAGCTGGAATTTTAATCCTTTTAATTATGACAGATTTTCAAAGCATGTCCTGGCTGATTTGGTCAGCTGACTCTATAGTATGTACAATAACATCGAGTGATTGCACAAATTCTGAAAGCAGTGGTCACCTCACAGGAACGGGATGTATTTTTAGGTTTCTCTGCTAGTAACAGTCAAGTGTGTGTACTTAAGCATCTCATATGAACTGAAGCTAGTTGCTGACATAACACTATCAGAAAAGGACAGCTGTTCGTTCTTGCTATAGTCATTGATCTGACACTCATCTTCTCACCAAATTGTGGCAAGGAACACAATGGAGTATAAACACTATAAATATTACTGGTACATGTTTTAACAACAGATACTTTTCTTCAGGTCAGCAATGACACTGTTTGCTAACCCTTTCAATTTTCTATTTTGGAGGAAATGAAAGCACTTTGTTTCCTCCAGCAAGCATTTTATCTTCCCCTTTACCCAACGTTTTTTCCTTTACAAGGCAATGTTTGGGAAGAGGGTGGTTCTTGTTCTCAGTGCAGTACTAGTAATATATTGGTTATGGTTCTTCAAAGAGAAATGTTTCATATGTGGATGCTCTTAATTAATGAATAAAGAGGTGCTAAATTTTGTGGTTCACAAAGTTATCTTACAAAATGGAGTGAGTCATGACCAAGAATGTGCTAATTCTTGAGGTCTTATCCATTAATTTCACCAGTTTGGTAGGGTCATTTGCTTTTTTTTGTCTTTGGACTTCATTTGCAATTTGATAACTGAATTATATCTAGAGCCCTAACTAGTTTAAGCAGTCCAGGAACTCATGACTGCCCAAAACAGCTGTTAAGTTTGAAGCCCAGGCATTGAAATTAAAAATGCAGAAAAGGGCATTTAATATATATAAAAAGACTTTGTAGTAGGCTGTAAATAAAATGTGACATTCTGACTAAATTGAAGTTCTGCAGCAGGTGCTGTGAAGTTAAGGCTTATAAACAGGACACAGAATTTTAGTGAATGTCCTGCTGATGGTCTACTGATGTCCAAAGAGATTTTAAATTATAAATTTAGTTAAGGAGCCAAAGGATTTGAATTTTAAGAGAAATGGCAACTAACATCAAACTTCCTAGTGACCAGTAAAATTCCTATTTACAGAAATTGAGAGAATAGGTTACTTCAGCGATGTAGTCATTGCATGCAAAAACGCTTCTTTATAAAACAGTTGCAAGCATCTGTTACAGACCTAAATAACCATTGATAAACCTATTGATAAAACATGGTATTTTAGCATGTGCTCTGGCTTTCATGTACTGTCTCTTAGTGGTATTTGATGTTTTCATTAGGTTTTGTCTCCTTTGTACACACTTCAAAACTTCATTTGCTTCTATGAACTCATTAAGTTTTGATTAATATTAGCTTCTGTGTGAAAGGAGTCCAGGAGCCTGAGCAAAGCCAGTATCATCATCTCACTCAGGTTTCACAATCTGACTTTTTAAAGACTCAGATGGTGTGCTAGGAAGGAAGATGTTTTACTGTCTTAATAGAATGTTCTTCTGTGTAAGCTCACACATGCTATTTAAAGATAGTATTTAATGATGGTTGACTAATTTAGGGTATGTCTACACAAACGGTGCAGGCAAACACGAGCTCGGTTTGACAGCATTCTGAGCTGTCTGCATGTGGGCCAGCTTTGGCCTAGAAACAGTAGCCAGAGTAACAGGCTGTGCTGGCCTTCTGCTCTGCAAGTGGCTCTCTTCTGGCCAGCTTGAACTGAGCAGGGTGTACAGCTTTTTGTGAAGTAGGTCAACAATTGTGTTGTGTTTCTTTTTAAAATATTTTAGTTTTAAAACATAATTCTGGGTAACTAATTACATGCAGCCTCACTGCTACAAGACTGCTTTTTTTTATGGGAGCAGGACTGTGTTTAGATACATGAAGAATGGGCTGGGCTCTGTGAGGGCTCTTGCTTTATAAACTAGCAGTTGTCTTTTTCAGGGTTGTTTCCATTTTGTGCTAAGTGCTTTAAAATATACACATAACCGGAGAGTTTCCTTTTGGTCTCTGCTCACCTGTTGACTTGAGGAAAACTGGAGTTTGGTTTCAGTATTGATGTAAAAAACTCTGAAATTTCCTTTGGTCTAGCAACAGGTAGGCCAAATTCCTGTATTTGGCAGGAATTTCTTGGAGAGAGCTTTGCTGGAAGAACTAAAAATATCTCAGAGAAGTCAGATTATTTTCTGGTTTTTGTTCTTTACTGAACATGTTTCAGCTCTTTGCAGTAGATGCTATCTGACTTAATACGAAGTTGAAAGCAGATTGTGTGCCACAAAGGTTTGCTGAAATGCTTAGCAGGTCAGTCAGTCACTGAGTTCAGTGACTGATGCACTTGACAATTTATCAAAACTTACTTGTTACCCAGGATATAAATACTAAGCTATGGTGGGGAAAATTCAGCTGTGTTTTGCCTGCTAAGTGTAGCACATATGCTTCTTTGTTAGAAGTGTTCAGGAGTGTGGGTGGCTAAAATATTTGAATTATCCAAATTACGACGGATGGGGGGTTGAGGACTGATTGCTACTTAAAGTTGGCATGAATTTCAAAGCATTAAAAGAATACAGGCAAGTGAAGTGTCACATAGATTTATATTTAAATGTTTTAAATTATTAAAGTGGAGTATCTAAAAGGCAGGTTTGTTTCCTCTTAGCTTCAGTTTCAACAAAGGGAATAATACTAAGCAGTTTTAATTTTACGGTTTAGAATATTTTTAATTTAAGAAGTTTTAATACATTGAAACTGAAGTATTTAATCTGAAGACAATGCATGACAGCACTTGTTACTTAATAGAATAAGATAAGGAATAATTTCTATTAATTTTAAATTCTATAGGCATTTTATTTTTCAAGAAAATGGCTGGAGGGTGAGGAGTGAGGAAAAGATAGAACTGAGCAATGTATTTTTGACACAGTATTTTGAGATTTGGCTTCATGTGAGTCATTCTCTGGTATCTCTGTAATCCCCAGTGGTATCACTTCTGAGAGGGAGTTTGTCAGACCATAGAAGAGTGCTTGGGAGCTTGGTCATTTGTGTGGGCCTGTACTCCAGCTAGTGAGTTTGTTTGTTTGTTTGTTTTCCTCCATACCACAACAAAAAATTGAATTTTTCATTTGTGTCAATGTGTTGTAATAGACGATGCAATTAATTTTATTTGGATTTTTATTACTGTTTGTCCTAGTTATGTAAAGTTGTTGTTACCCTTCCACTTTGAACTGCTGGTATTGTAATCAGGATGGCCATAGGATTAATTTAAAAAATTACCTTTTGTGGGTTGAACTGGAGGTAGATAGGACCATGTTGGGTAGTACAGTTGTATGTAAAAGTTTTCAGTGAAATTAAAGGACTTATTTAATGTGTAGTATAATTGCTAACTTTGTGCAACAACTACTGTAGAAAAAAGAGAGGAGCTACAGGGTACAGATGAAGTCAAAAAGAAGAGTGAAAAGCTGTTGTAAAGGACTGCTGTATGTCAGAAGTATGAAGGAAGGAAGAATGGGACATGACAGGGTACTGAGATACATGCTGAGGGCTGCAGGTTGCCTTAAAAAGAACCACATGAAGAGGGTGTCAGAAGCTTAGGTGGTAGCCAGCAGCCCAGGGAATAATAGGTTGTCTCTGTTTCATTTAGAGAACTGGAGATGAGGATGAATCTAGCTTCCTTTTTTTTTTGTCTCTGTAGAGTTGCACGGTTTATGATTTTAGGTAATTGGCCATAGTCAACAGTTGTGCTTAGTTTTTCTTTGAATCATCTACTTGCAGTGGGCAGGGGAAAAGAACTGTTCCAGAGGGAGGGATTATACAACATTTTTACTGAGGTTATTATACCTATATCTTGAACTCAGATACAAATGTGTATCTTTAATTTTCAGGTGAACTTTTAAACACCATTTATTTGAGACAAAATGTCACATGCTTGTTCTCTTAAAATGGATACTGATCAGTTCATATTGTGTTAACATGCATCTCCCTGTACACAGAAGATGCAAAACTGCAGATATTAACAACGTTGAGTTAACACTCTATGCTTTTGTCTCTTTTCTCTTCACTCAGAATTGGATTTACAGTCATGGAGGAACATCAACAACATTTACACTGTGTGAACTGTGTCAGCCGTCGTTGCATGACCAGACCAGAGCCTGGAATTTCCTGTGATTTGATTGGCTGCCCATTGGTTTGTGGAGCAGTTTTTCACTCATGTAAAGCTGAGGAACATCGCATGTTATGTCCACTTGAAAGAGTGCCTTGTTTGAATAGTGGCTTTGGATGTCCCTTCATAGTAGCTCGAAATAAAATTGCTGATCATCTAGAAGTTTGTCCTGCAAGTGTGGTATGTTGTACCATGGAGTGGAATAGATGGCCAGTCAGTTATGCAGACCGAAAATCTTATGAAAATCTGAGTAAAGATGTTGATGAAGTGGAGCAGCTAGATATGGCTTTAGCCCTTCAAGACCAGCGCATGTTATTAGAATCACTTAAAGTAGCAACTATGATGTCAAAAGCAGGTGATCAAATACCAGAATCCAGAGAGCAAACCTCTGTGAAATCAAATGCGCCAGATACAGTGCATTCAAATGGTTTGATGCCTGTAGATGAAGAGTCCTATGGTGCACTTTATCAAGCTACTGTAGAAACAACAAGGAGTTTGGCTGCTGCTCTGGATATCCTGAACACTGCTACAAGGGACATTAACATGTTAAGCTCAAGGCTCTGCGCTTCACCACATGAAATGAAAGAAGATACTGAGCTTAAAGAACAAGATTCTAATGGCATTATTCAGGAAAAAAAGTCTGACCATGAATATCCAGATGAAGATAACATAGGAGCAGTTGGGGGAATTAACTTTGATAGCTTGAGTCAAAATCCACAAATGGAGCAAAATGGTTCTAGTGATATTTGTTACGATGTAATGGGAGGACATGACTTAAATCTAAACCTCAATAACTCCTCACTTCTGTGTAATGGCTTTCATGTAGAAAGTGAATGTTCAAAGGTGTTGGACCAGAATGAAGATCTTGGTGTATCTAATTCAAAACCATCCAGTGTAGCAAATGGTGAATGTACTGCGTCTCATGACGATGAAGCATTACAGTCTTGCAGCTCCTTCCCTGTAACAGCACAACTTAAAGAAGTAGTGTCAGCTGATCATGTAGTTAATGGCAATGTTAATCATGTGCTACTTCCCCATAATGCTAATGAAGAAGAAATGTTAGAGAGACAAGTAGAGCAAGAAAGATTGAGAAACGTAGATGCGTTCTCACTTTTACGGCATCGATCATACAAATTCCTTGTTAACCACTATTGGTCTACACGAAAAGAAGACAAAGCTGTTGATACATCGGATTTGGAGATAACAGAAGATCCTATGGGTCTTCAGGGGATTGATCTAATCACTGCAGCGCTGTTGTTTTGCCTAGGAGACTCTCCTGGAGGTAGGGGTATATCAGAAAGTCGCACTGTCGATGTGTATCACGTTGACTTTGGGACCCAAACATTTTCTCTGCCATCTGCTATATTGGCCACAAATACAATGGTGGGGGAAATAGCTTCAGCTTCTGCATGTGATCATGCCAACCCTCAGCTCTCAAATCCAAGTCCATTCCAGACCCTTGGACTGGATTTGGTATTGGAATATGTGGCTAGATACCAAACGAAACAGCGTTCAATGTTTACATTTGTTTGTGGACAGTTGTTTAGGAGAAACGAATTTTCATCACATTTTAAGAATGTGCACGGTGACATTCATGCTGGCCTTAATGGCTGGATGGAGCAGAGGTGTCCTTTGGCGTATTACGGGTGCACGTATTCTCAACGAAGGTTTTGTCCGTCAACACAAGGGGCAAAAATTATTCATGACCGCCACTTACGGTCGTTTGGAGTTCAACCTTGTATATCCACAGTATTAGTAGAACCAGCAAAAAGCTGCTTAATTGGACTACACAATGACCATCTGAGTAGTCTGCCTTTTGAGGTTCTGCAGCACATTGCTAGTTTTCTAGATGGCTTTAGTTTATGTCAGCTTTCAAGAGTGTCACGTTTAATGAGAGATGTGTGTGGAAGCTTGCTTCAAGCACGTGGAATGGTGATACTGCTCTGGGAGAAGAGAAAATACCCAGATGGAAGTTCTTCTTGGCAGATAAAAGAAAAGGTAAGTTATTTTTTGTTTTAAAGGTGAAAGGGGAAGTAATAAATTGTCATGTCTCTGCTTTTTCCCTTAACACTTTCTGTAATTACTGTTGTTATTGCTCTTTTTTTTATATAATACGCCTTCAAGAAACAGATTGCCCTGAAGAACAAGAATTAGTGAAAATTGCTAGCAGATTGGTTCAGTCTTCTCCATGCTTGAAGTAGAAGTTGAAGTAGTGTCTGTCTGGTTTTTACCTGATGTAAAAAAATTAACCTTTGTGCTTCCCAAGATTTTAAAATATTAAGTCATTACTTCATGATTTTCTGTAATGCCAATATTTCATAAAGTCAGAAAGTTGCCTTTGTACTGTTGACAGCAATTTTCATTCTTGCTAACCTGTTGAGATCCTATCCTTTGCCATGATATTGAGTGCATTATGTAAATAATTCTTAAAACTTTTGAGTGACAGTTAGTACAGTTTTCACCTTTTTCCACCCTCTTTGCCCCCTATATACTTTGCAGAGTATATGCAGCAATCATTTGAAATTACAGAAGTTGATCATTTCAGAAATGGATCATTGTGACTGGTCATGCAATACTTCATCATTTAACTTCTGATTGCATCTACTTTGTAGATGCAAAAAATACTGCCTGCGTGTCTTCCCAGTGTTCAGAGGTGACTTGGAACCTGAACCGACCCAGGACTGACTATACAAAATTTAACATTGGATGTTTTTGTCATGTTGATTTTTAGTATGATTTATAGTAGATGCAAAAGATTTTCTGAAAGTATAGCACAAACATCTAGTTTTCTGCTCTGAGTTCAGGTATCTTAAAACATTTTGAACCTAAGTGCAACTTATTTTCTAGGTTTGGCGCTTCAGTACAGCCTTCTGTACTGTGAATGAGTGGAAGTTTGCTGACATCGTAAGCATGGCTGACCACTTGAAGAAATGTAGCTATAATGCCGTGGAGAGAAGAGAGGAGGCTGTCCCGCTGCCATGTATGTGTGTAACACGAGAACTCACTAAAGAAGGACGTTCACTGCGCTCTGTTTTGAAACCAGTACTTTAAATATTGCAACCACTCCAATTGCACATACACTCAAGCACCTGATATAACCTCGGTAATATTACATGACACTTTATTAATGTACTAAAGATACTTTCTAGCTAAATCTACTCTGTCACTGTGTATATAAGGTTTGAAGTGACATTTATTTTTTATATTGTTTAGCTGGAAAGTAGTGAAAGTTGCCTTAACGTTTGAAAAAATCAGAACTTGCTGGACAGGGTAGTTTTATCTAACTTATATAATTTAAGAATGAAATCCTAAGGTGTGTTTTCTGATTCACTGGTGCCCATGTTGCTGTTGACTGATAACATTTCAAAAATGGTCTTTAAATGGTATGCACATTTAGATAGGAAACACTGAGTTGTAGTGAGACAAAATCCTGACCAAATGTACTTTCTGTATTTGGTCTATGTTTTTTAACAAATTATAATCCAAATATTTGAATGACAAGGAATAATTCAAAACTTTATAGTAGATATCTCAAACACAGCTTTTAAGCACATCTTGTCTCATGAAATCAGTGTTCTAGTGCTCTTCCTGGTTAACAGGTGATGTAGGATCAGCTTTTTTTAGAAAAAAAATATTTTTAGGAATGATCTAAGCAAACTCAGATTTACAGCAGCTTAATTTTGAGTACAACTTTATTTTGACATGTCAACAATGATTATTTTTCTTCTGAACTATTAACAGTTATTTCACATTTGGGAGCAAAACTTTTAGAGCTAAAAACATGGAATACTAGTTTCTACTCTCACACCTACAATGGAATCGATATAAAACGTTTAAGATGTTTTTCCTTGTCCTGCAGTTGGCTGAGGGTTAAATTGCTTGAGCAGTCAGAAATTCAAAGTATGTGATGAACAGTTATGAATTTATAATGCAGCTAGTGAAAGGGCTTTACTTGTTCTATGGTATTGTGAGATGTATTGTCTCCTTTTCTGTTAATTTGTCTATAAAAATGCTGCTTTTTGAGGAGCATTTTAAATTACTGGTATGTATAGCAAATGTATCATCTTCATAAGATGAGACATGATTTGTTAATTGCATAAGGCATATCAGAAATGTACGTTCAACCACATCTGTTAAACAAACAACTCCAGTTTGCTTCCAGTCTTCCGTAATAAAATATCTCACAACGCATTTGTGAACAGAGAATACATGCTATGAAAAATGGCCTGGTATAGCAAAACTGTAATAACTTGAACTGACTTTCCAACTTGTTTGTATTAATGTTGGCGTCTCAGCCTGTTGCACTTAGCAACTGTGCCACAAAGCTAAAACAGAAACAGACCAGAGCTTGGAACAAAGAAATACAGTATGTATTTCCATTATAGGGAAAAAATAAGAGATTATTAAGGAGGAGATGTTTACAAAAATGGCTCAATTTATTACTGGTAATTTCTGCACTGGACACTTGTTTATTGCTAGTCTGGCTGCAGTTCACAACTTTGGTATCTGTGCATTTCCCATTCTGGGTCCAGTCCAGCTAAACATTCACTGCCTTTTTCTATCCAGAGTGCTAGAGGTGCCCAGAAAAAAAAGTAAATCTAGTTCTTCAGTGCCATGAGTTGAAATTACAAGACTTCATACAGAAGTTCTGCCTGGATCTTGAAACTACATGTTTTCTTTCCACATTTTCTCTTTTTTGTTTGGAGAGAAGAAAGGAGTAAACCCTCTACAGAAGTTAGCAATATTTGCCGTAATTCTTAGCTCATACCACAGTTATCTGGAAAGGAGAATCTAGATTCGTGTACAAATCTGACTGTACCAACTGGGGTTAGGTAGGGATTTTAACCACACCCCCCGCCCTTGTTCTCTGAGCGCGTTGAAATGCTCATTACCCACAAGTTCTTCAGTACAAGGCAGGAAACAGACTTGCATCGGTTCTTGTCTTTTAGCTCTAATGGCTCCTTGCTGCTGCTCTCCAGTGTCTAAAAGTAGTTGTGTGACTGGAAGGATCCTGAGTGTGGAGGAGTTTATGGCTAAATCTACTTTAAAACATCTGTCTTGGGTTACTGGTATTTTTTAGTCAGCAATGTGGTGGTTTTGGTACTTGGCATTCTTTGTAACTACTCAGAACCCTGGTAAGTGTGGCAGGCGGGCCCATGTCTCGGTCGCCTGGGAAGAGAGGGTGTTCAGGTAGAGGAGCTAGTGTTGGTAGAATCTCGCTTGTAGCACAGTGCAGATCTACATCTATAGTATCATCAGTTGTTGATCTATTAAAATGAACTTTTTAAGTACTCTGTGTTCTTTTTAAGAAATAACACTATTTCTCAAAACATGCACTTTTGTTTTCAAATGTAGATACAGTCTTTTTTGTTAAATTAGTTTATTTTTTATGAGAATCCAGAGCTATTAAAATATTGATGTTGTTAACAAAATCTCTGCCTTGTAAACTGCTCCAAATGCAGGAATACAATATAGCTAGGATAAAAAACTTTTCTTTTTACACTGCTATGCAGTTTGTAAAACATTTATGGTGTATAGTCAGTCTATCAAAATGTGGCTTGTTCACATTTGCCCTTGAATTTTAAAAATGTCAAACCCCTTTCCTGGTACATCTTCCTTACAGCATATATAGACAGCTGTTCAGCCTTTCTTTTACTTGATACCATATTGCTACTTGTTTAAAATACTATGTTTTCAATCATTATGCAATATTTTTTGCAATGTCTGTTGAAATCCTAATAAAACTTTTGGAGTTTCTCTTTTAGTATGATTGTACTTTTTTTTAAAGCTTATCACCAGCCTTGCAGTGTCCAAATATGGGGCTCAGTGTCTGCCTATAGGATTCCAGTAAGCACTCAAAAAATCAAGTTACATAAAGGAATATATTTACAAACATTTAAAGATTGCATAATTTGGAAGTGATTAATACATATTCACATTCACTTCATTATGAAGATTGGTCATTCCTTTTTAGACTATACAATCATTTCTGTTGCTTTGGTCTATTATGCAGCATAGATTTCCCTCCACAGTTAAAGATTTAACTACATAACATTGAAGACTCATAATGTAGCTTGTAGGTTTGTTTTAATTGTTTTTTTTCTGAATAATAAATTGGAAACATTATCTGATCAATGTGGTACATGCTACCAGTTTGCAAAGAACATTTTCAGTGTATTGTCTCATAAGTAAAGTTTACTGTACAACGTTGTTGCTTAAAATGGTACAGAAGCAAAAACACAGGGTATTTTTTAGGTAATAATTGTTTATGGAATGGCAAAACATAA
The DNA here is from genome assembly GCA_033124195.1 of Coracias cyanogaster. Classification (NCBI taxonomy): domain Eukaryota; kingdom Metazoa; phylum Chordata; class Aves; order Coraciiformes; family Coraciidae; genus Coracias; species Coracias cyanogaster. Next base: position 26,245 of record JAVSBS010000689.1, on the reverse strand, counting down.
AACAAAACCTCATTAAAACAGAAGACTGCCCATAAATTAACCTTTTGCCCTGCCATTTGCTAATATGAGTATGCTAATAATATTTACAAATAAAAATGTATCTATACTACATAAATCTGGTAATAAATTAATCTAAACTGTGTCGAGTAATGTGGTGTGACTCATGGTTTAATTTCAGCCATTACAAACTTGTGACTATTGCACTTTTTAATCAGGCCACATTAGCCTTTTGTTTTTGTCTCTTGATAAGTGGATTAGATATTCTGCTGGGTAAGGAAATATTTTTTGTTTCACTTTAACTTTCTTAATGCTTAAAGTATTCTAGAGGATTTGCCTGTATGTTTCAGTTTCTGAGAACACTATGGCTAAAACTATCTTCATAGGCTCTCATCTGCTGAATGTACTTTCATCAAATGAGATCTAAATTCAGTGTAGAATTTAATGCTTGCTGTAGTGTCAGAAAGCTGATTTAAATTCTTTCAGTGAGAATGTCTGTTCAGCCATCTTTGATCATCTTCAGATGGGCAAAATCTGCTGGTTGTTTACAGCACTGAGGAAAAAATTCAGATAGTGTTTATAAAAAGTACGGTATGTAAAGCAGAAACAGTTTGAAGAACGGATTTTCACAGTGTAACTGTTTGGCCTGTTGTGAATATTGTAGAGGCAATCCAAACTGGAGAGGAAAACTGAATGGAGAATTAGGCTTAAAATATTGAAGGCATCCAGTGCCAGTATAGAGACTCGTCTGAGGGACTGTGTTTGTGAGAGCGCTGGAAGTTTCTGACTTGTGCATGCTGCAACTGTGTTTTACTGATGATTTATCAGTGGTAGCGGGAGTTACCCTGCTGCTACTTGAGCTCTAATGTCCTTTAGTTGTAAACTTCTCCAAGCACTGTCTGTGTTCCTGAATCAAGTATTAGGTTGAACGCAGTCCTCTCTACTGAATGCAAGGTGTGTATTCAGTGTAGGTTCTACATGCTGGTGGTGTCAGAGGCGATATTTGCTAAGAATAATAAAAAAATAAAGTCCTTTGGATGTAGAGGATTCATCTGCTTGGTTTCCATTGGTATTTGCCAGGAAAAGGGAACAAGTATGTATCAAGGAATGCAAGGAGCAAAATAAGAAGACTGAAAGTGTTCACTGTAGCTTGCTAATGGCCTGGTAGTAAAGAAAATACTATTAATCATCGTTAGATGCACTAGGAAATGTGACAGCAAAAGTCCACACCTCTGCCATTTTGACAAACCAAATTCTGCAACACATGCAGTAGTAGGTGTACAAACTTGTTATAGCCTTAGGTAGTAGAAAAATGTATACAAAATAAGCATGCATGATTTTAACAGAAAAATACAGGGAAAAAAAGTAGAATTTCACGAGGTGTGAATTCACACTAAGTAAGATTTGTAGAATCAATCAGAAAAATGTGATTTCTTCATTAAGGATATTTTGGTGTTCTTGTGCTTAACTTCATCCTAAGCTATGGTGACATTTATTTATTCATTCCAAATCAGTATGAATGAACTGCAGAAAGATAGTAGTAGGAAATGTTGCAATGACCTTACTGAATTATTTCAGTTTGACAGTGTCATAATGTAGTATTGAACTCAGAATTTTACAATATAAAAAAGGGAACACAAAGAATAGATTGTAATATATGTTTTTAAGGTTTGCTTCTTTTATCCCTAAGGTATGTTTTCAAGCATGTGACACAAGAGCTACTTTCAAGCTCATTCTCATTTAAATGGATATAATTCTGCTAGCAAGATGAAAGTTGGGGTGCATTAGTATTTCCACGTGAAGATCCCAACAAAGGGGGAGGCTGCAGAACAAAACTAATCCGGTTATATGACTGGTTAGCAAATGAACAATCAGCTGGCACAAATCTGTTGGACTTTGTTCAGAATTGTTAATATTTGATCGTTGCATGTTGTGTAATCTTCCGAATATTGTGTACTCTTTAGTATTGTAATTATATAGTTTGTGTTCCACGTGTTACTCTGGAGGCCTTTGCAGCAAACAGGAAACAATGTGCCCCTTAGTGCGATTTGAACCTTGGTTAAGGTAAAATATGACTGTTACGCACTGTGGCAGCTTTTTATGAGCGTCAGCTGCCTGGAGTTTCACGTCATTTTGTGTTTTAAGAGTAAGGGATGAGTGGATGCCTTGTTGCCTAAGCAAGGTGGCTTTACTTCTAAGCAGGGAGAGTTTTATACAGTATCTCACTGGGCACATGGATTTTGAGATGCAGATGAGTAGGATGGGATAGCACACAGCACAAAATTGCTTCCATATTTTGTGATAAAACAGGTTCAGTCTAACTGACCAGTGACTTGGTCTTCAGCTAACTGGAGTTGCAACTTTTCATCATATGTTTCAGCTGATGCCATTTTGAATAAATACAGAAGCATTTATGGTAAAGGTTAAAAAACAAAACAACCAGAAAAACACCAAAACAAACAAACAAACCAAAACCAAGGCAAAGCAAAAACCAAACAAGCAAAACAAAACCACCCACCCCAACAACTAGAAAAATTCTCAGTGATGGATTTTTGTCCTGTTTCTATATATAAACAGTGTTCATTAATGTTTGTTAGGAGAGCTTGGCAAGTAAATAGAAAACTCAATTTCTATACTTTGTTCAAATGACATCTACTGTATATAGATAAGAAAGTGCATAATTTTAATGAAAAACAAAACCCAAACAAAATACATTTACAAAAGCTGTGTCACCTTTTTACCTTCCTTTTGATCTTCAAATGAAGCTTAAGTGATACCACATTTGCTAATGCTGTCATCCAGACTTTTTAAATTGTCTTGGACTAGTTCAATTATGTAAATAGCAAAAAAAAAAAACATGGGGCTTTTAAGAGTATATAATGGACTAAGACAGTTTCAAGTACGAGATTCTACCACTGATCTTTGTCATGATTGTAGGGGGTCTTTGCTAAGATTCTGGTGGTTATTGTGTACCTCAGATGCAATGAGATGATCTTTTCAACCCTGTATTGAAGATCAGGGAAAAGGGCAATTCTCATACATAGCAATGATCTACTATGCCGTCTTGAAACTCTTCAGTTTTCTAGGAGTCACATTGAACCTAAAAGAGTGTCACCTCATCTCAGTGCTTGTCTATTTAATGTTTTGCATTTCATGTCTTTTTAATTTCAAGTACTGTCCAGATTTCATAGGAAGAACTGCTTTTATGCTTAGCAGGGAAGTTGACACAAAAAACCCTAACCCTAGAACACTTGTCTCTATGCTTGAGTGTTCACATTTCAAGTAATTTGGAACACGTGCCCGATGGGTATCACAAACAAATGTTAACTAATATTGAAATCATTACCTTTTCCATCCAAATTGGAGAATATCTCTGGATCATTAGATTATCTGATTAGGATACCTGAGGAAACTCTGTTTTTTCAAATGGTAGGAGGAAAGAGGCAGATTGTAACAAAAAAAAATGGTTCTAATTCCATCTTGCGCAACAAAAACCCTGCCTTATTTTTAGAACTTCCTGGAGTCCTGCTCCTTGATTTAATCCATGAGCAGTTCTGTGGGTACTCTTAAACACATCTTCTCTGGGAAGCGAGTCATGGCAGGTGAACTCAGGTTCAAAGAGCTAAGCGTGTCTGCTCTCCTCTGAAATAATTACGTCGGCAAAAGACTAGCAACTTGGTCTACTTCAGTTAAATTGGAAAGTTACTTTTCAGTGCTTAGGTATGACACAGTCCCTGTGATCCTTGGTTATTGATTGTGGCCTGAGAATGGGAAGCTCTCCAGAACTTAGTCAAAATGCATTTAGCAGCCCTTTACACACCAGTAAGGGCTATTCTGTGTTTTTTGCAGTCACGTCACAGGAAGATTTACTCAGGGACTTGGTGCACTGCTTCTGCTTGCAAATTCTGTTCATTATCAACAGGTTAATCTGATGATGTCTCTTCACGAGGACATTTTTTGAGCATGTGACCATCTGTCTGCTTCTGTTGAAGCTAACAGCCTTTTTGGTGGCTATGACTTCCACCGAATTATTTTGGAAGATTCAGCCTTTATGGCAGATTCTGTTTATGCAAGGTTGTTGTTCTGTGTGCATCCTTCGAGTTCTTCCCTGGGTTACTGCCTTGCTGCCACTGAAATCAGGAGATGAGTCCACCTGATTCACCCTGAGTTATGGGTTTCCAAGATTGAGGCCTTCCTCCTTGAGGGTGTCATGCACACTTTATCTTGAACAGGACTGTTGCTGGGTTTATGCGGCAAGGGTTTGGTACCTGGGGGGCTGGGGATGGGAGGCGGGAACCTCTGTGAGAATAGACTAAGGGCTGCCCCATGCTGAACATGGTGGGTTCTAGATGGCACTGCAGTGGACCCACTGCTGACCAAAGCTGAACCCATCAGTGAAGCTGGTGGAGCCTCTGTGAGCACCACCCTTGCTACGTGTGAGAGGGAAAGGGTCTGACCATGTCATGAAGGTCACAGCTCAGACTAAGTACTTTTTTAAAAATTATTGAGCGCGTGTATACTCACAGTATGAATTAGCAACAATAGTGCTACTCAAAAGATTTCGCTTATTAGCCAACTTTCCTGCTTCCTCTTATTCAAGTGATTAAACAGTTTTGACTTGGTGTTTTGATCCAGAGGAGGTGTTGAAGCCTTAATTAGATTTGTCATCAAGGTTGCAGTGTTAATGATGGAGTAAAGTGGGTTGTGTGGTTTAATGTCACTCAGCAATATCATTAAACTGGAAAGATCTAATTCTATTTTGCAGAAAAAAAATGATGGTTTTATCTATTATTGTCCTGCTTTGGAATGAAACACAAACTTCTTGGTATGCTTTATGTCAAGAATGCAAGCACAATACAGATGTTCAGAGTAACAGCTGCAGTTAGGGCATTTCATATGTGGATGATCCAGTTTGTCTCATCTCCAAATTGAGCAGAGAAAGAACATTCCATAATAAGGCGCTGTTTCTCACATCATAATCACTGTGAGAGCTGCTTCTGCGTTCTCTCGTGCATTCATTCACCTTTCTCTCCTCATAGAATGAATGACGTTAAATTATTGCACTACATTAAATAGTGCCAGAATAACACAGAGAAACCTGTATGAAATAGTTACCTTGTATATGGTGTGTTAAACAAGGTTGGACAGAACATCCATAGGTGAAATAAAATGTCATGAAGAAATCTTCAAAATAGGTGGAGAATATAGGATAATTTCTGTCTGGCAATTAGTCAAGATAAATTTTAACTGGTCTTTAATTTTGCTCTGATCACAAGTATGCTCTCAACAAAAGTGGGTTTGAGAAGCACTACTCTCAAGAGAGGTGGGGTAAAGTCTGCCTTTGGAATATTCTGTTTGAACTGTAAGCCACTCTTAATTGACAGAAGTCGGATGAACAACTTGGTGTTAATTATGGTAGTTACTGAGAACAACACACAAAGCAGTTGAGTGTTCCTTGGCAGCTGTGGTGATCTAACAGAGCTCAGGGAAGAGTTAACAAGTGGCCAGCTGAAGCCTGCTGCGCCACTTCGGATCCTGAGCAAGTACCTGATATTTATGTGAAGATCATGAGAATTTTTCTTCAAAGTTTGATGCAGCATATCAGCTTAGAATGACTGCTTGCATCCATGGGGGTAAAATTTTAGAGTTGTGCTCAAGCTGAAACTAACCTGAGGAGAGACTGATGAAAGTGCTGAGACATTACCAGCTGCACATCATTATCTGGGGACTCACCCCTGATAATGGAGTTACCTGCTCCCAGACACATGTGACCACTTAGCTTATAATTGCAAGCTGTAATTACAGTGTAATATGTTGCCCGTTTAATCAGCAGAGACATCATGGTAGTGTTAGCAGATGTGCTCTATTTTGCACTGGCAGATTGTGAGAATTTATCTGGTCATTTACCACAACTCAGCTAATGACACATTACTGCAGAAGTACTTTGATTGAGGAATTGCTACAGGATATGCTAGGAGCCAAAATCTAGCCTGTGCTATCAGTGATCCCATCATTGCCAAAAGCGCTCTCACATATTTACTGTCACTTCTGTTTCCCTCTGTGTCATTAAGTTCTACTCTATTGGTTTGTTACATCAGTGTGAGTGGGATTAACAACAGAAGTAAGATTTAAAAAAAAAACAAACATGTTTGATGGCAATACTAGAGACCTTTAAAGTTGCTGTTAGGCTTCAAGGAGATGTTCTGACAAATTCATCCATAATGCAACTTGGGTGAGAAAAAAAGAAGTAACTTTTTATTTATTGCTTCCTATGGATCATATAGATGTAATCACATTAGCATCGCACTTCATTTTAAAGCCAGGACTACAGTAATTCTGTGAAATTCATGCAGAGTTCATTTTATGCTTCGTTAGATCAATGTATCAAACATATTGGTTTCTATTTCCTTGAATTTATACAGGTAGTAATATTTGAAAAAAGATGTGCTACAGTAAAACAAGTATTAACAAATATAGAATAATAAATGCAGTTCAAAACCACTCATTCTTTAGCGTTATGGACAGAAACCTTAACAGAACTTGTTTATGTAGGGAGGCTGCCAGCAGCTTGTTTATCTGACTTAGAGGCCCTCAAGTGAAATTCGATGCCAGCTGGATTTGTTATGTAAATACGGCTTTCAACAGAGTTTTGAGTATTTTTGGTCTCTGTAGAGTTTGTTAGCTACACAGATATATGTGTTGTACATATTCATGTTCTGGCATATGATAACGCTATCACTAAATTTACATAAAATAGCTGTTTGTGGGGAAATTAGTGGATTCAGTTGACTTCCATGCAATTTTCAGGCTTTTCTAATCCAGGTCATACTGGTTGCTGCTTAAAATATGTCTCACTTCTAAAAGAAAATACTAGTTCTTCAAGTCTGAAATAAGCTCATCTAGATGATAATGTGAAATTCATCCATCACTCTAGTCTGCTGCCAAGTAACAATTCAGTAGCTTTCCCGTTTATAGTTCTGTGGTTGATGGCATGTCCCTAAAAAAAAAAGTTGTTATATTTGCAAGCATTTCTGAAAGGGAGAAAGTAACTGCAATGTTCAAAAAATTCATTTAATATCCAAATCAGTAGCTGAAGTTTAATTCACCCCTTTAAATTTTGAGCTGATTGTGTGTGAACTTTAATGAAATCCAAAGAGCTTTGCAAAAAGCATGGCTGAGAGCAGCAGCAGCCAAATTATTAGCCTCTCTTGAAGTCTATGTAGGCCAAACAGTGAGCAGTTTCTTTGCACTCTCCCCTTTTTTTCTTAATTTGTTATTTTCCTTGCATTTTTCTAAAAATAATATCCCACTAGCTGTTCCCAGTGAGACTCCTCATTTGCAGTCATACTAGCCTAAATTATGTATGTAAAAGACCATTATTTAATAGCTTTATAAACAACAATTAGTTTTTTCATAAAGTCTTAAGTTGAAACTTGCACCAGTATTAAATACCCAAATATATGGCTTAAAAAGCATAGAAAATGAAAGGTGTATTTCTACAGGGACTTAATCCTTTATGTGCTGACAAAATCAACAGAGGGTACTGGTTTATCTGTTACCTCTAATAATTAAAGTCTTAGCTTTAGGCTTCCAAATTGGAATGCTTGTGCTAGTCACTTTGAATCACTCTACTAGTAAGTGAAGGCACAGACAGTCAGTGATTTTTATTTTACACTTTTTATGTATGAAGAAAGAAACACCAACCTTCTAAGGTTTAGTGTTTAAAAATGTTGGAGAAGCTAATTTGGTTCAGATTGGTTTAACTTTCCCAACAAAAACATGGAGACCAGAATGATCTGAATTCTGATTTGTGCTCTCCTTAAAAATCTTTAAAGGAAAAGCATTAGAAGATAACTCTTATTTAGTTGTTTCAACAAAATATGCCACCTTAGCTCAGTTACTCTGACAAGAAGACAATGCTGGGTGCAGCTTTTGCAGCATTAGGTCTATAAAGATGTATGTCTTGTGCTTGCTCAGTATAGGATCTCTCTGGAATAAAATAATACTGAAGTTGGTCTCCTTCAGACGGTTATTGCATATTTATGTGGATAGCTCAGCAGTTGCTGTCTCATCTGCTGTGCTTGGCTTTGAGCACACTGTAGCATCGATTATTCAACTGGTCACATGTGGCAACAGGCTTGATTTTCGTTAAAGGTATTGATGTTGGTTACTTAACCACACAGCTTCTGCCAGACAGCTTCATACTTACAGCAGAACAGCAAATACAGAGCTTAATTGTTGCTTTCAGTTTAAGTGATCTGAAATGTGGATGCTTGCAAAGGAAGTCTAGTAACTGCTCATCAAGTGCTTCACTGTACTGCCCCGTCAAGCCAGCCATCGTGCCATCACACCACCCTAATAGCTCTATTCCCTTTCCCTTTTCCTCCTTAAAATATTTTAAGTACTGGGATAGCTGTAATCAGTAATAAATTAAAAATGCTCATAAACATATGCAGTGTAAAGAACTGAGTTTTAAACAAGATTAAGCTCTTGAGAACTTGGAACTACATGTGTTTATTAAAGAACTACTACACACAAAGAATGGCTGGTTGGCTGGCAGGAACTCAAAGAGGGCTTGAAGTCTGCATGCAACTAGTTCCATACAAACTAATTCCAACAATTAATATATATATTTTTAAAACTCCGTTTCATTGCTTTATGGGTAGGAACCTGAAAAGTGAGATCAGATCAGGATTTATTTTATGAGTTTCCCAGATGAGGAATTTTCTATCAAGGAAAACTAATTCTGATAATTTAAGAAAATAATTTCACTTACCTGGAATTAGAGGTCATGACTGAATGTTCAAGAACTACTCAGTTTTGGCCAAATTAATGCCTGTTACTAATCTGTGAATCTATGAACTTTTTGTGCTTAGGTTTATCTCAGAACAGGAAAGGCTTTTGGCACTTTTGGCAACGATATTTTCTATAGTGCTAAGCCTTCCATAATGATCTTAGCTTGAGAATATTGTGCCTATGAAAGTGTGCCTATGCCTTAATGTACACAAGTAAACCAAGAAGGAATCCATAGGTACGGCAATTAGATCTAGGTGCTATTTTTCAGTAAACTTAAAACCACTTTAGAGGGAGAAGGCAGAAGTTTCAGACAGCCTGTGTAATTATATTTACATTTATATTTTTATATATCACTACAAGGGTTTGTAGTGATACATAAAGGACAAGGTGTAATGGCTTCAAACTGGAAGAGGGTAGATTTAGATTAGATGTAAGAAAGAAGTTCTTTACTATGAGGGTGGTAAGACACTGAACAGGTTGCCTAGGGAAGCTGTGGGTGCTCCATCCCTGAAGTGTTCGAGAGGCCAGGTTGGATGGGGCTTTGAGCAACCTGGTCTAGTGGGAGGTGTCCCTGCCCATGATGATCTTAAAGGTCCCTTCTAACTCAAACCATTCTATGATTTTCATCCAGTAAGAGGCAAAAAGTACTGAGGAAGATCAAGTCATTTGAAAATGGAAATGTGCTCATAGCTGTCTAAGACAATGTAATATGCATGTGTAATACTAGTGTAACTCTACAAGGAGACTGTACTTCAAAGTCATACTGTACTTCAAGTACAGACTGTACTTCAAAGTCATACTGTACTTCAAGTACATACTGTACTTCAAAGGTTACTGTAATACTGTTGATTAACAGAACTGATCTACTTCCCAGCTGATCTCCAAACTCCCATTATTCCTTCAAAACAGCTGAAGAAAAAAAGAAGTGGTCAGCTGGTGACTTAAGGGCCAGGTACAGCTCTTGAGTAGCCAGCTCTGGCTTCTGTGTAATCAAGGGATTACGTTGAGGGACTGGCTGTGCTAATGGGAAGGCATCTGTGGGAGAACTCGAGCTCAAGTGGAAACAGGTCACTATGGTACACAGCAACATACACACACCAAATTAAGCAGTAGGAGTCCCCTGTCTATGATCTAGTCCCCAAAGTATGTCATACACATCTTCTGGCTCTTGGCTGTGAGCTGTTGCCATGACCTGTGGAAGGTTGCTAAGTTGCAGGCTGTTTACAGACTCATTCTAGACTGCAATTCCTATTTTCCTGCATTTCTCTATGGCTGGATGAAAACAATGTTTGTTTCTCAGCAAGGATTATTTATGTGTCAGGTAAGTGACTTCAGTGAAGCTTGCCAAATCAGCTGAAATAAAGCTGCTTTAAAAGAGAAACAAGAAATGTACAGTTGAAAAAATGGTAAATACATGAAACCAAGAAGATAAGAAAGCAGCAGCAATGGGTTGGATTGATACAGTGATGCAGCAACATACTCATGCAAGGAAAGAAGAAAATGGAGTAGATACCCTGTACACTATTATACACTTGAGCCTTAAGTCTACTTCTGTATTAGATTTGGCTGATGATACAAGCTCTTATTTTTTGTTTGTGGTGGGACTGTCAGGGAGGAAGAAGGGTGGTTTCTGATTTTTTTTTTAAATCTAGTTTCAATGTGCAAAAAAAAAAAAAAAAGGTTTTAAGTTGTTATTATTTTTTAATATAATTGGAGAAAGAAAATGATTGGTAAGGTCAGTCACCAGTAAGTTTGATTTCTTGTACGATGAGGAGCATATAATAACCACCTAGAATTGTATACTTAAATGAAGAGTCAATTCTCTACACTGTACTCTGTTCCCTTTTCTGTTATATGGGTCATGACTTGAGGGACAGCATCCCTCACTTTGTTTACTTTTTAAAAAAATACAGTAAAGGGAACAAAAGTGTTTAATTATTAGACAATGAAGTGGTTCAAACTTCCTTACAATCTAGTCAGAAGAATTTTCTGCAAGACTTCAATGTTTTTCAATACTGTATATTAAGGTTCAGCCAGCTTTGGAGCTGGAAATATATTGCTTAAGAGCATACGGAGGAGAAACTTCTATTGGTTAACTTCCTTTCCTGTGGTTGCTTCACCAGCTAACAAGTGCATTCTCTCACCTTTTACACAACAGCAACTTTATTGCTTCTGAATTCAAGACCAATAATCTAGTACTTTATATTCTGAGGACAGCAAATTATGCATAACTTAAGTATTATTTAAGTGATGCTATGATCTTAAAGATTGTGCCAAATGTTTTGCCCTCTAACACTGAGTGTGACTTTCTGCCATATTGTTGGTCACACATAAAACACTTGCAAGAAAAAAGGCTGCATTAGGAAAACTGAACAGTGGCTTTTAATTAAAATGGTCGTAGGCTTATAACATACAGGAACTTTCCATTGAACAATAATTAGCTGGGGGCCCTGTGATCACTGAAACCATCTCAGTTGCAGATGGTGCATTAAACTGGAGCAGAGTTACTAGGGTCTTTGTGCATCTGCTTTTCAAAATGGAAGAATTATGTAAGTCTCCACAGAAAAAGGCACATTCTTCTACTTAAAAATTTATCTGTCATATTGCACATCAATTTTGGATCAGATTGCACTCTCCTAACTAATGGAATAAAGTTTTGGTATTCCATACAAGTTCTTCATTTTAACACTGTGCCTTATTTAACTTTTTTTCCCCCCTGAGGTAGGTATTTTAATGAGAAACCTGATAGACCATTGGTGGTAAAAGGCTGGCTTCAGACAATTATAATGATTTACTATTACTTCTTCAGGCAGAAGAGCCATGTTGCTGTTAATGCTACCAGAACTCCAGGTCTGCTTGGGGACATGACCCTGGGGAGATGCTCCATGGGTATGTGAGACTGGTGTGGAGCGTCCCTCCAAGAACTGCGTGGGTCACTTTGAAGCAGGAAAGGAGCTGTGTGCTGGGCTTGTCTGTGGTATTTGTTGATATCTGGGCATTGATGAGGCTGATAAGGCATACTAAAAGGGCCATCTGCTGAAGTATGTTGGGACTTTCTCAGCTCCCAAAACATTTGAGGCTGGGGAGGATGCAGAGATGGCTTTGTATTTTTATTTGATTTTGAAAAAACAAACCTACCAGGACAGTTATTCCTGTGCATGTTCCTGTAATGTTTACTGTAATGTTACTGCCTATTTATGCTGCCTAGTTACTTCTAAAAATAACTATTTTTTTTTAAAGGAAATATGCTATACAAAACTCTGTGCAAGAGTGAAAATAATCTCCTGCAGTGTCCTACCTGTTATTACAGTATCATTTTCCAACACAATTCCTAAAATGGTCAGTTGTGCCAGAACTTCTGCAGCTTAGTCTGCATAGAAGGCTGCTACTAGCACTAAGCAGCTAAAACTGTTCATGCAGTCATGACTGCTCTGACACAGCACCGAAAACTAAAAAAATAAGAATAGCAGTGCTTACCTGGTAACAGGTTCTTGAATTGCTTAGTCTTTTTTTCACTCTTCAGACTATAAAGGTAAAATCTCAGCTTTTCTTTTCTTAGCTTCTGTACTGTCAAATTAGATCAAACAGTGAAAGCATTGTACCAGAATTATAATGAGAAGGACAGTTAGGCTTCAGTTAGAAGATCTGGATCTATAGATCACTGATTAGATATTAATCAACATCATAAACTTTCACTTAAACCAGTAGTCTTAAATTATTTGCATTGGACTAGTAGTTTTTATATTTAGTTCAATCTCTTTGAAGAAACATAGGCTGTAAATTCTTCAGCAATGAACATTTTACCTAAATCACTAATGCACCTAAATCAGCTTACCGCATAATATAAATGTTTTCCCTTTTACAAGCAAGACTGCACACTGTACTGCCTTTCACTCTTCTATAATTAGCACAAAAATTTGGAAATTGCAATAGCACTTTCTCCCTATCTTTACAAGAAAGAAAATGACCTAAAAAGGGAAGAAAAGCTACTCCAGGAAGGAGCACAGCTAATCTAAACATCACCCACAACTTGCAATCAGGGACACCCCCCACCCTGCCTCCCTTCTCCAACCAGATCCTTTCAGTATTTGTGTTTTGGGTTTGGTTTTTTTTTTTCCCAAACTCTGTCTTCACTACAGATTTCCCTACTTGGAAATATTATCGTTTGAGGTCACTGTACAGCAACAACAGACAAAGCTGTGCCAAGCAGCACACTGGCCCATGGTGTAGAAGTCTGTAATCAGTAAAGAACATGTACACTATAGACACAGGCTATCCCAACACGGAAGTATTAAGTTAATCTGTCATTTTAGTAGTATTCACATTGCTCAGATAACTGTGTGCTATTTCTATACCTAGTAGACACTTTTTAAATAAGAGAACTGTGAAGAAAAGTATGACCTTCCACTTGGAAAGCTAAATTTTCAACTGCTGCATACTGTCAAGCTTCTTTATTAGTGTCTTTATTATAATTTCAGCCAGCAATACTTTGTCCGAGTTTCCTCAGTGTAACAAATGGTTCAAAACTCTGAGTTGACAAAAATACCAGAACAACTTTATGCCCAGAAGAGACAGTATAAGGAATTAGAGGGACTCCTGTACCATGATAAAACCATGAAAGTATCTTTCCTGACTGGCTGATCATCCACAGAAATGGAATTTGTACAAACACAGACTCTCAGCATTTGTATTTCAGTAGGGTCCTATGTAGGAAGTCAAATTTGTGGTTCTGCAGAAGTTTAGCACACAGCAATAGAAAATACCTTTAAATATGCTTGACATATACATAACTATAATCGCAGCTCAAATTTCTGGACATTCAAACATTTCCTTGGAACCCTTTTGGCTGCAGCAATTAGGCCGACAACAAAGATGTAACTGTTGATGTTGATACACAGCCTCAGTGATTCCTCCTCTGACATCTTTATCACCTGCACAAACTTTGGATAATAAACCAGACATAATGGCTAATTAGCCAGAAACTAAAGAAGGCTATATCTATTGGTACAATTTAGGAGAAATCCCACAAAACAGTTGATCCTTGCAGTGACTGTGATCTCTAGAGCCCTTCCTTGGATACTGATTCTGGGGAAAAAGAATCTGTCTTTTTCATACAATTTTCCCCATCTGGTCAGTTAGAAATACAGTCAGCATGGACAAACAACTGGGATGGTACCAGTGACAAAGAACTGAAGGCTTTAAAATAAATTTGGCACTAAGCATCACTGTGTGGCTAATTTAGTGTTAGATCTGAGGTAGATCAAGGCTTCCACTCAGCAGAAGCTGTAGGTTAAGTATATTGCTAGATCCTAAGTAGGTGTTAAGGACACAAAGGTACAAGGTTTATTATTACAATTCAGACACACCACAAAGATGGTAGTTTATTCCCACAGGAATGAACAGTTAACAATAGCTTCTGTGACAATGAAAAGCTGGGCCCCTTATGACAAAGCTTCCTGATGGGACCTACAAGGCTTTGCCAAGTTGGAATGAGGATTTAACATGGGGAAAAAAAAAAAAAAGAAATGGTCATGTTTAATTTTGCGGCTGTAAAAGATGACTTGATTATAGGGAAGGCTTTTAGGTTTGAGAAGAGTGTTGAGGACTGCAGGGGAAGAGCACTGGTCAGGCAGCACTAGGATAAAGGGTCATTTTGGCAAAGGAAGCTAGTTTATTGTTAATTCCTTAGGAGACTTAGGGTGACACTTAAAACTAAATTTAGGGGTATGGCAATGGCCCAACAGTGGAAGTACTTCTGCAATCCCAAACAGTAAATGTAACATATCCCCTCACCCCCAGCTTTACCCTAGCCAAAACTCTAGTTCAGGTGATGGCAAAGGGACCGTGCAAATCTAGCAATGGAAAAAACAGACATTCACCTTTGCTAATGAGCTTAAACTCAAACCTTACCAGAACCTATAGCTCACTAGTCTCAGATCTAACAATAACCCATGTTAGCCTGTCTACAGTGTCACTCAGTACACAATTTCATCAATAAAAATTGCTCTTCTATTCCCACTGTCCCCCAGACATGGGACTTCTGAGTCCCAAGCCAATCTCCAGTTCTAGTTTTTATCCCTGTCTTGCAGGATCCAGTAACAGATCTAGTTTTTAGCCTTTCTTGTTTGATATCTCAATGCTAGCCCTAATGTGAACTACTGCTTTTGAGGAAAGAGCTGGAAGTCAAGTTTGTCACTTTTTGTCATCTTTAACTTTAATCAAACACCCAATATTGTCAGGCACAAAATGGATTAAGGCAGAACCTACAGGAAATGGATTGAATTATTTTTAAAGCTAGTATTTGGCACATAAGAGTCTATTTTTTTTATAGTTCCACACAGCTTACAGGTCTGAGAGGACTCAGTACTTAAGGCACAAAGAAGTTAAGGTCTGTCTAAAGTTATACATGTTGTTGGTTTCTCTTTACACTGAGGCTTAGGCAACAGCCAGGAAATAGACTATCAATGAGATATATTGTTGGATCCTGTGATTTCTTAGCTCAGACTGTAACAGAAGCATACGGCTTTACATAGACACAGTATACTGGGGTACTTTTAGGGCTACTGTCAAGCTTGAACTTTGGGTTTTAACCCCAAAGTTCATTGTTTCATTCTATATTGCCCATATTACTAAAATGAAGGTGTATGGTAAAGGGTGTATTTGAAAGGCAATGATGAGATGGGTTACGGGTAGCTCAACTGTAAGGTTGAGCAAAAGCAAAGACTGAAATGTAACACTCTGTTCCACAAAGACAGCAGTACTACAGTGCAGGCTGGTGCCAGTAGAAACGCATGGAGGACAGCCAGAATTCCCTTAGCTTTGGTTATGTCTGGAAAAGCGATGGCGTATCGCTTACACAAGTTCAATGAGGATCACTGAAAACGAGCGAAAGCACTCTTACATTTGGCAGTACATAGACTTCAGTGTGTCATCACCCCTAAACACAGGAAACAAGCAGCCATCTTTTGAAGCAGAATTTCTTTTGACTCATTGAAAGGCCTTAATCCTGTTCCCAGAACTTGACCTAAATAAAGTTACCACTCCTCTGTTTCTGTCCTTAAACGCTTCTGAAATGGGTGTATTCAGACAAGGACCGCCTTATAAAGGGTTGGATTGCATCCTCTTTCTCAGTTTTCGTTGCAAGCCCTGAATACTGCTACATGTAGAGTTGCCAAATTACAGCCAGACTGGCAGAACAGACTGCCGGCAGTTGGGAGCCACAGAGTTTTTTAAAGAGCTTTCTAATCTCCCCCAGTAATTCACATTTCTGGTCTCACCATGACTGGCTGCCTGTCTGCAGAGAAGACATAAACATCATGGTCATTTCAGTGCTATTTGAGGGTAAACCCTGTTTGTAATGCCGCACATATGGCAGTTATTTCATTATGCATTTGCTGTGCTCAATTAAGTCAGGGCTCTCAGGACTAATTGCAATAGCTTCATTTAATGAAGTAGTAATACTTGCAGAAGTCAGTACGCTTAACGTGTAGCCTTTCACAACCTAGAAACAACCTGCAGAGAGAATGCTACGTGCCAGCCCTAACTCTGGGAGGCTATCCGCGGTTAGGCATCAACTCCCAACCGGTATTTTGGGAGGAAAGTCCCCCGGGCTACAACCGTGCGGGCAGGCGAGCACCGTAAAACCCCACAATGGGCAAAGCCCCGACCGAACTAGTCGCGACCCAGCCCCCGCCCCGCCCGACGGAGGGGGCGGCCGAGATCCGCGTCCGGCCACGGCGGGGGCGGCGCCCCGGGCACGGCGACCCGGCCCCGACCCCTGCCCCGGCCGGAAGTGCGGGCCAGGCGCGGCCCCCTAGCGGCGCTGCGGCTTCGCGGAGGGGGCTCCCCTCGGTCGGAGGCCGCCGCCCGCCATGCTCTTCCGTTTCGGCGTGGTGCTGCCGGCGCGGATGACGGAGGGCGGCGGCGCGCTCCTGCTGTCCGGCTCGCGGCCGGAGCTGGGCCGGTGGGACCCGCAGCGCGCCGTGCCTATGAAGCCGGCGCGGCCCACCGCCCCGCTGGCGGCCCAGGAGCCCGCGCTGTGGCTGGCGGAGGTGGCGCTGCCGGACGAGGACGCCTCCAGCCCCTTCTGGTACAAGTTCCTCCGGCGGCAGGGCGGCGACTTTCTCTGGGAAGGTAACGGGCGGGCGCGCGGCGGGGGAGGGTCGGTGTCAGGGCAGCGGCGGGAGCTCGTCCCCTTGGGGGATCGCTTGCCTTGCCTTGCTGGCGGCTCCGGCAGCTCCGCCTCTTGCCCGGCGCACCGGAGCATGGCCCGGGGGCCGGGAGGGGTGTCCCCGTCAAACGAGCCGTACCCGTCGGCCGCCTCCTGCGCGGGGAAGGCCTGAATCACCCTGCAGGTAGAACCTCTTAGGCTGTCGTGACATGATGTGAGCACTCGCAAACAAAAACGTGTTTCAACCGTGTGATGGAGGAGAGTGAATGCAGAAGGAAGCTGCACTTGTAGGTTGGTAAAGCTCTTTGACAGCGTTTCATTATTTTTTTCTTACTTTAGACATCCACTGTCTTGATGTTTGGTTTTCTTTTTTTTTTTCCCCTCAGAAGTAAAAAACTCGGAATTTCCAACTTAATGTGTTAAGGTGTGATTTGTTATTTTATTTTACTAGGCTGAAATGTCACGATGGTAAATTTTACCATTGGAATTTCTGAAAAAAAATAGGGAAAGCTGCTGCCACAGCTTTTCCAATCTTGCTGTTTCACTACTACTTACACCATGATTTTCACCTGTTCTGTGTCAAGTGTTGAATAATTTTAGTCAGTTTCCATGTGCTCTGTTCTAGTGTATTTAATTTAAGGATCTTAAATAAAAGAGTATGTTAAGGATCTTAAATAAAAGGGTGTGTATATATATATATATATATAAAAAAGTATTGTAGTGATAGGACAAGGAGTAATGGTTTTAAGCTAGGAAAAGGTAGATTTAGGTTGGATATTAGAAAAAAGTTCTTTAACATGAGGGTCATAGAGCACTGGAATGGGCTGCCCGGAGAGGTGGTGGAGGCCCCATCCCTGGAGTCATTTAAGGTCAGGCTCGATGAGGCTCTGAGCAACCTGACCTAGGCAGATGTCCCTGCTTGTGTAGGGAGGTTGGACTAGAAGACCTCTAGAGGTCCCTTCCAGCCTGAAACATTCTATGATTCTATGAAAAGAGAACACTCCTAGAGTTGTATGCCGAGTCAAATAAATCTCTAAATATACCTCTTGTCACTGAGGAAGGGATTGGACTCGGTGAAAGGAAGACAGATGACTGGGTAATTTGTGAGGGGTTTTTTTTAACTTATAAAATAGCTTTATAATCCGTATACCAAAATAACACATTGTAAAGCAGTTACTTGTCACCCATTTTAAGAATACATATCACACTTTTCAACTGCTATTCTGTCATATAGACTGAAACATGCATGTCGTCATAACTGTTGTATTTGTTTTTTTCTTCTTTATACTAATAAAAGACTATGTGTTAATAGTACATTCACAGAAGTTTACATCATGAAGTACTATTTACACCATGTAATAGTGACTTTTTTATTTAGCAGTTAAAAGAAATAGTATATTCTGACTGGTTTAACCATGTTTTTCTTTTGCAGAAATGCAGGAAAAGAGAATTTATGGAATAAAAATCCTTGCACCAGTCCAAGGAAACAGAAATGGGTCTCTTTTGAAGGTGCCAAGTTGTACATAATATGCCAGTGATACTGGTATATAAAGAGGTCCTAACCACACAATGTAGAAATAATAATAGAGTGTTCCATTCTGCAGAGAACCTGCAATTGTAAGGTGATGGTTGCTGTCTAGTTTGGAAGTAATGATATCTCAAGGTATTTGCCCATATACGGGAGCCTATTTAGTAAATGTAGCCTGAATAATAAGCATACTCTGTTTTGGCAGTAGTGCTACTGATGCAGTTTTAGGATTAACTGTATGGGATTTTGTTCTTGTCATTGTGAACGCTCAGCAGTTTGAGCTTATTGCTTAGCTAGAATGATAGAAAACAAACGGGCATATCATCCAAATACAGATGATCATTCATATCAACCATTTTTTTCTAGGTTGTTATTTACAGGAAAGAACTAAATTTGCTTAAAGCTTGAAATTTATTGTTCTTCATGTATTACACAAAGGGACCTTAAGGATGGGGTTTTTTTCCCCAATAAGTAATATCTTGCAGCTCTTTATGTCATTTGTTTTAATGATTTTCTTTTTTTCAGCTGTAGATCAATAAAGGTTTTGGCTATCATCGGTTTATTCTTGTGAAAATAACAGTTTGAAAAGGCACCTACCCTTTACAAAAAAAAGAAAAAAAATATTTTTTGTGATAAGTAGATGCTGTGCTTTGGCTTGTTAGTATTCTATGTGTTTAGAATTAAAATGTGCTTTGGGAGACATTCAGCAGTTACAGAATATCTGCAGTTTTCAAGACATGGTTATGAGGGATAGAGCAAAGTGCACAGTGATACTTACTCTTATCAGTTGAGGCATTCATCTGTAACCAGAGGAATTCCTATCCAATTATGGATATCAGATGTTTACATATGTTGGATGTGAAATAATGTGCCACGTTTAAGAAAATTATTCCCAATTTTTTTTATTAGTGTGCTTTGTGTAAGAATTCCACTAGCAACACACATTTTTTTATAATACTACAGTACATGTTGTATCGTATATTTGAGTATAAATTTAGTTCATCCTTACAGCCATTCCAGTGCAATGGGGAAACTGAAAGATAAAGTGAGGGCATTTACTTCTGTGGGCTAGAAGAGTCAAAGTAACAGACCAGTGTTCTGTGGCTTTTGGGTTCTACCAGGTCTGGTAGGAATCCTTCAGGTAAGGCTTGGCCTGCAGGAGTGTTGCTGGCTTGTTTCTTTTGTCTGGAGAGAACTAATTCTCCTGTCTAGGAGGATGAGGTGGGAGAGGAGACTTGTGTTCCTGAAGAGTCAGATGCTGTCCCAGGGTGATGATGCTGCCCTCTATCCAGGGCATGTCGCTTAAAGCCATTGGGCTCTTCTGGTTCAAATCACTTGATTTCTATATGCGCTCTGGCCCAACTGGGGTTTCTTGAGGGTTGGTGCTTTGCTGATCTTCCACGAGTTCAGCTGAAAGGTCTGTTATTGAGGAGAGTTTTTAACTATGCTACAGTATCTGTGGAAAATGGGTTGGTTATGTTGAGCTTTAGAATCTGGGAGTAGATTTACCCATTAGAAAAAACTAAATGAATGTATATACCTTTTTGTTTTGTTTTGTTTTCCGACTGCACCCTGCGTGTCTTTCAGTTTACTTTGGTTTTGATGTAGATTCTTCAGAACTGGGTTTGTATCTCTCTTTCAGCTTGGAAAGCAAGAGTGTATTGTGCCTACTGTCAAAACTAAATAAATACAAGATTAAATTATGCCTGAATTTGTGAGTTTATGGTTGAACATTCATCTGTGCCTTTATCCCCTGGTCTAAATAACTGTAGATACTAAAGAAGACACATGCTCCATAAAATCACAGAGGAGTTACTAAGGGTATGCCCCAAACTGTATTTTGAGATGATGGAGTACAGTCTGTTGACACCTTACATTTTGAGAAGGGGAAAAATACGTAAAAGGAATAAGCTTATATTCTAAATGCTGGTCCATTTTCACATAACCATTAATTTGATGTAGTTGGTACTTGCTTGAGGCTTGACAGATACAGTATTGCCAGTTAAAGCTGAAAAGCTTGGTCAGCCTAGACTCTAGTAATTTGTACAAGTAAGCAGAACCTTATTCCTTAAAAAAAACAAAAAACAAAAACCAAAAACATCTCTAGTTTTGGGGAGGAGGGAGAAGAAGATTTCTTGTTTGCATGTACCTGCTGCTCTTGGCCTCTGTGGGTTCTTGGGGGCCCAAAACAAACTACAGCACAGTCTGATTTAGAACCAGTCAGGTTACTCACACAGCCTGTGGCTTGAAATGCCGGCAGTTCGTGCTCCTATGAGCATGTTAAGTTACACTTCAACTGTGCCTGTACCTGTTGGACAATGTACACTCATGATAGTAGTTCAAAAAGCCTAGTACATTTATGGAGTAATAAAGGTTTTAATAATATTGTAAAATAATTAGTAAAAATACCAGAAGTAAAATTTGATCATAACTTTCCAGGGCTGAGCACTTGATTGACTGAGAACATTGGTGATAGGCACATTAAAATCTCATTTTTAAAGTGGCAATGGATTAAAACCTGAAACAACCTCACTTCTTGGCCTCAACTCTGTGGAACAAAATGGGTATAATTTTTTATTTTAAAGGGGGAGATCCTTTAAAGGCTACATGGGAAGTTAATACCCAGTTGTCATTTACATTGGAGAGATTGTAACAGAATAAAAAATACGTAGGGCTAAGCCATAGCAGGATAAAAAGCGAAGTAAGGCCATTCTGGGGCAGTACAGTTGGATGGAACACTATTTTTCTGTAACTGAGATGCACCTCTTTTTCTTTCTTTCCCAAAGCTAATCTACAGATCCACAAATCAGGTAGCAGTTCTATTATTTAAAAAAAAAAAAAAATCCTGGGGAGGATAACATTTTTTTATACCTATTTTGAGGCAGCCACTTTATGTCGTGCTGTTCCCACTGGGTGTCGCCGTTTTCCCTGTCTATGGCCAGTGACTGCCTATTTTCCTGCAGCTACTTGCACATTTAATCGGTATTTAGTGGAATCTGTTCCGCTTTTGAAAATAATCCAGGGCTTTACTTGCTTCCCCGGTCCCAGTCTTGTTCTGAGGTAAGTAGTGACTAGGAAGGAACATGAAGCACGACTGTATGTTGATAGTTGAATAACTGCATAATATGCATTTTGTTCATGCAAGGCTATTGCTTTCTGCACGGTGCTAGATGCCTTAACACCTCAAATGTGAGGAAACTTTCTGAGTAAAAGCGGGTAACTTTAAAATCTGCCACCTAATACCTCTTTAATGAAGAGAGAGAAACTTTTGTTTCCGTAGCTCCTAGCAGTTTGTTCTTCAACCCCCTCAAGACATACACTTAGCATGGATTATGGTATAATTAATTGGTAGCAAATTTTTCATTACTTCCTATCTGCGTGCCAGCATTAGCCAACTTGTACTGAGCAGAC
This sequence comes from Coracias cyanogaster, assembly GCA_033124195.1. NCBI lineage: Eukaryota > Metazoa > Chordata > Aves > Coraciiformes > Coraciidae > Coracias > Coracias cyanogaster. The sequence goes on along the minus strand of JAVSBS010000689.1, from coordinate 4,343 downwards.
TGCTGGAGATCAGTACAATGATGGAGAGATGCCTATGAAACTGCAAAATTAGAAAAATAAAAATAAGTATATATTTGGGAGGTATGTCTCATTTCCTACCCACAGAGATAATCAGGGGCCAGCTCTGACTGCTGCGAGAGCCTAATTAAAGCATTTGTGGTTATAGTGATAAGTTACAGTAAAGGCATTGTTTATGCAAATATGGTATTTATTTACTATTTTTCCCATTCCCTACCTCACTCCCTGCCCTCACTTCCAAGTGACAGTGGCTTGCAGTATGGGTCAAGAATTTATTTTCAATGCCAAGAAGCACTGAAAAGTGGTAAGTAAAGTAACTGGGATGATACTTTTGTTAAGATTTTGCCCGTGATTACTATCTTGATGTAGTTTGTTTCCTCATATTTCAGTAAACTTTTCTGGTCTGGTAGAAAGTAACTATCAGTAATAAACAGTACAATGCCATAGAGAGTTTCAAAGCAGTTAGGAAGACTGTATTACATTATACATTTAGTATTATCCTATCACCTGTGTTTCCTTTATTCTAATTTCCACCATCTGTGATGGAACCTCTTTTTTACATGAGCTGAGTTCCCTTTTATTTGCTTTTCTCTGGCTTAATCTACATCATTTAGTTAACTCTTAGCATGGTACCGGCTCCCACTGAGACACACCTGTGCCTAGGCAGACCTAGAGAGAGAAATAAAAACCATGGTTTTGAAAGTTGCTTTTGAAAACAATTATTTTCTCATATCTGATTTAAAAAAAAAAAAGAAAAAAAGCCTTGCTAATTAACAGGATTAAGTGCTGAGGAGGGCTTTCTTGTAAACCATTTAGTTCTCATTGTGGCATAATTAAAAAAAAAAAAATCCATAAAAGGATTTCTCTTAGGAGTAGACTAATAGACTAAAACATCTCAAATTCAGCCTGGATTTTAATAGATTTAAAACTTGTTTTCTTGCTTATGTGTATCAGCCCTACCAAATGAGAAGTTGCAATAGCCTGCTCTAAGTCTGGTAGAGAATAAACTTGAGGTGTGTGATACAAATGGTCTTCTGCTTTTTGGATCTCTCTTTTGGGCTGACAAATGCAAGGAAAGATTTCTGAAAGTCACAGCATTCATGAAGAAAGAATTAGTGAACTGGGTGTGGCAAATAAATAATTTTGTCTTACAGTAATATTAGGTATAAGTAATACAATAAATTGATCTACTGTTTTCAGAATATGAAGGGAGGGCAGTACTGGCAGCAGAAAAAGTAGCGTTAAAAAGCAGAGTAAGTATACTTTTGTTAAGCATACGAGTAAAGGCTAGTACATGACATACAGAATTCAAATGTGTTGTTTGGTGCTATTTGTCAAAAGTGTAGAAACAAAGGGCAGCTACCCAGGGGATTTGCTGAGAGTTCAGGAAGGGGGACTCCAGTGTAGGAGCCTGTGGCAGACTCAAACTGCCAAAATACCTGACCTTGCTCAGTTGCCATGAGGGGAATTGAGCTTCCCCTACCTCTGTTTTTAAACAATCAATAGCAATTCAGCCTTGGTGGGACTGGGACAGATCCTATCTCAAGACATCACAGATTGAATTTTGCTAGGCAGTTAGTCAGCTGGGAGACTTTCATGACAGAATCTGGTGTAAAGGGCAAGTAAATTTGAATATTTTAAGTGTAGTGAAAGACATTCAATTAGAGTAATGTCTGATAATGACGCCATGCAGTAGCATATTCAGATAACTGCGAAGTGTGTCCAAAATAAGACTTGAGGATTTTGTTTGTTGTTACGTTGATATGAAAGGTAAGGAAGCTAGCAAATACTTAATCTTTTAAATCCTGTGTTTTGGAGATTTTTTCCCATATGCTCCCTATAGTTCCTGTTGTTTCATTATTATTATTTTTTTTAACCTATTTCTCAACCCGTCCCAGTTCCTCTGCCCCCAGAATGTTGATACTGCTTGTGATGTTATTAAACTCTTCCAGGGGAATTTCTGAACGTGAACTCAAGATGTTAATTTACCTTGTTAAAGGACCTCATTTAATATTGCAAATGTAATTACTTAAGATATTTAGACATACTTAAAATTTTGACTTAACGTGTAAAGCCTATTGGTTCATGCAAAATTAATGACCAAGATTAAAAAACTACATTTTTGCTCTTACAGATTTTTAAGTAGGTGATCTGAAAATTGCCTGTCCTCTTGCTGTTTGGATTTGTTGGGTGCCTTAGTATCTACGTAGCCTGAGCATCTAAGTAGCCCTGTGGTTTTTCAAAGACAGTGGTGAACTGAGAGACAGGCTGACCTTGCTGGGGTTTCGGGGTTTGGAAGACATATGCTTGTGTGTAGGGTCTACAAAAGGCAGAGAAGAGGTAAATAGCACCTCTACGACCGCTGCTGTGCCCAGGAGTTTCTACATTCCTCACACAGGAAGGGACAAGGAAATGAAAACTTCCAGCAAGGTGTGCAACAAGCTGGTATCTGGGAGCACTGTGACTGAGCAGTGCACTAAGTGGGTTTGCTGCAAAGAGCTCTGCAGAGACAGTGGAAGAGGCAGTCTTGTTTTTTTCGTTCATTCATGGGTTTTTTGTTCACCACATTTAATAATGGTGCTGAGAAATTTAATTGACCCAGATTTTGCTCATTATCTTTTAAGATGAAGCTGATACTGACTCTTCCGGAAAATTACGCAATCTGTTTGCCGTTGTCCCCTGTGTCAGGATGGGTCAGTGCTGTTGGCAGACTGTTGGATTATACTTTTTTCACCTCTTGAGTACAGCTGTAATAAAATAGTAACTGAAGGTTTTTCTTTGTGTTCTGTTACTGTATGTAATTAGACAAAATTTTCAAAAGAGCCTCTTCTGGTCCCTGCTTACCGTCTTCCAGTCCTTGATCTTTGGACATCTTTTTCTTGCTTACCTGTTTCTTCATCTGTTTTTCCTCTGTTTTAGTTCTTGTCTCCGTCTTTTGCTAGTGCCATTTAGGTGGAGATCTTTGGTTTTAATCCTTCATTTGGTTGTGCAGCCAGTTTTGTTCATATGCCACTTTGATCATCCTTCATACACATTAAACCAGGAGCCGTATGTGCAGTTAATGCAGATTTTGAAAGAGCCCTCTGTGAGGCTTGAGCTGTAAGCAGGGCTGCTGGTTGCTTTGTTCTGCAGCAGTTCCCTACCTGCGTTAGTGGCGTCCACTGCACAACCATCCACAGTAGAGAGAGCAATGGGTGGGTTGCAAAAGCAATGAGAAACTTTGTAATTTAATACCTGGTGACTTATTTTTACATTACTCTTTCAGGTAAGCTTTTTTGCTGTGAAGACTCACAAAGACAGAATTTAAATAAAATAATTCTGTACCTTATTGAAGGAAAAGAAGTGCTACCCTGTCATTTAAACTGGGGCTATATCTTCTAGTAAACTCTTCCAAATTCCTTTTGTTTTGATTAGGAAAGTACACATGATCGATTAGCAGGAGGATCGGTACTGTTCAGGTATTTGTTTCCCTTTTCTGTTGTTGAATTTTACATGTTTTCAAAAGATTGTGTATTTGCCTTCCAAAAATAAATAGTTAAACCAATGTTTTGCCACATGGAACAATACGAGTAAAAACAAGATTAAGAAAAATATTAATTTAGGAGTGGTTTAGGCTGTAAAAACATGTATTTCTTGTTGTGTATTGCCCTTTCCCAAAGGACATTTGTACTTGTTTTCTTTTCCGCAACGAGGAACAGGCACAGTTCCACAGAGTGGAAAACAGATGTGATTTTCTTTGCTTTACTACTGACTCTAAGAGCAGAAAAATTGAAATTCTGTTAAAATCTCCCCACATCTTTGAGGCTACACAATGTTTTTTTCCCTATAAAAAAATTAAACTTTCACTCAAATAATAAAAGTACCTGGAAGCCTGCCTGCTGGTCTGGTGTTGTGGGCTGTGAGCAACCTGTGAGTTCTGAGACCATTGCTCTTGTCTTGCAAATGCTAGTGAAGAGGCACACAGCTGCTGTGTGTGAGCAGGGCATGTAAATGGGAATTGTGGTTAATTCCCACTGCATATTAGTGGAGTCATGGGAGGTTTATTCAAAACATCTTGAAGTCTTCATACAAGGTTTGAGTAAGCTTGCGGAGACTAGTCAGTGTAAGGGGACAGATGTATTTACATTAACAATTTATGCACTGAAGGGTTCCTTTTGGTGAGAACTTGCCTTGCAGCTTCCCTAAGGGTTTTGCAGTATACCCTCGCATTCAGCCCTGGTGTGCTTCAAGCTGTTTCCCTCCTAATGGAGTGAAGTCTCAAGCACTCAGCTTGTAACAGGGATGAAAAGTCCTTTGGCCATTCAGTCTCTGTGTGAGTGGTATGT